>JANHGN010026390.1:0-41324 GCA_024605025.1 Megaceryle maxima
ACTATCTCATTTCCTTTCATATCTTGCCATGGTAGGTGAAAAAAAGGACCTACTGCAGTAATACAAAGATTAGTATTTTAACTTAACCCAAAAAAGTAAGAGCTGATTTGGTAACTTTTGGGGACAGCTGCCTTCCTCCTAATCCAGACTGCACTCTAGATAACATCCGCTTGCTTTAGTTTCAAATCTTGAGTTCAATTTGCTGTTTTGCATTCCCCGGTCAGAAACAAGAGGCCTGACATGACAATTGAATACTGCCACATAGAAGTCAACTTGGTCATTATCCTTCCTTTTGTTCCTTAGATGCTTGTTCATTTTTTTTCTACAGAGATGTGATAAATATTCAGAGCCATTCTGACACACTCCTATTTCCTGATTCTTCCTATTTGAGTTTATCATTTCTTCTTGATTTTTCAAGAATGCCTAGAAAAGCACAAAAGAAAGACTGGTGGAAATGCCCTCAGAATGAAAAAATATGGATATATTCATCCCTGCTGGCAGTCTCCTAATACATACTGAGTTCTGTCATGAGTGAACTTATCCAATTTGAGTCAACAGACTGAAAGAAGAAAAATCTTTTAGGCCTGCAAGACGTCTCTCCTGCTTAGACTTTTCATACAGGCTGGAGTAGGATAAGATTACTAATCTATGAGGGACTGAAAATGTACAGTCAGGAGATTGAAAAGCATTATCTTGTAAAATTCTTCTTTCTCCAAGACAGCCATATATTTCACTTCAGTGGCAAACAACCTCGCAAAAAGAGACTCCCTCAAACACTCTGAAATCAGAACTAGCAAGAAAAAAATCCCAACACTTAAATTTACAGTGCTAAAATTCATAACAAAAATCCATCTGTACAGATAAAAAGAGGCATCACAAGCTTCTCCAAATTTTCATATTCTGCGACCTTGCTTAATCTCCCAAAGCACTGTGCAGCAGCACGGAAAACCACCTATAATTTCTCTAACAATATGATGTGCACTTCATGGAATAGACAGTTGTTGACCTATCGTAGTAATTGTTTGGTTTCCAATTACACAGCTTGAAAAAACATCAAGTCCTTGTGAGAGCATGTAAATTTTATCAGCCAAATGCCCCCCTTATATTGCTTCACTGCAGTCAAGCTATTCTAATGGAATTACATCAGCGAGGAATTTTGTCCAACGCATTATTTATCCAGTGTATTGTTTAGCAAAAGAAAAATCAAAAATTGCAATTGGCTGTTTTGAAGACAAACAACAAATAATATAGGCAAGGGTGTTCATAAGCACTTTTTTTTTCTCCTCTGTACCTTTGGATGCTAGCCAACTTCCAGAGCTCTGTAAAATGTTTGTATTTTGAGGATACAATGGGAGAGGAGTCTGGGGTGTTTTGAACATCACCCCCAAAGCCTACCCAAAGCCCTGCTTCTCTTAAATTCATAGGCAATACATTACTGAGGGGTTCAGCATTGTTTAACTAAGTGTTCAGCTCAGGACCTGTCCTAAGTTTTCTCTGTCCCTTTGAGACACAAATCACCTCCATTTCCAAGATGTCAGTTCAGCTTCCAACCTTCAGAGACACCCTCATCCCACTTCAAATGCTGTTGAAACTTATTTGGGGTTTTCAAAGCACCCTCTTCCCTCAGCATCCCTCACAGTAAGTACTTTCTTACTGTGACTTTCTTACTACTGAAGCAGTAGAAACTACTACACTACAAAGTAAAGAACTCTTCAACATGATTTAGCCATCAGACTTGGTGAGCATTTGGGAAAAAAATTAACAAGAATAGATCAAAAAGCCACCAAAAAAAGAAAATAAGATATTTGGAGGACCTTTTCATATTGTGCAATTATGGAATGTGAAGGGAAGCACTGACCTGTCTTAGAGCAATTATGAAAGCAGGAAATTGCAGAGATCCTTGTTCAGACAGGTGCAGAGATATTTCCTAAGATACATTTTTGGACTATTTTCAAGCCTTCTCCAAGAAGGATTTTCAGGTACTAAAAATGTAACGTGCCACTCCTAGTATGTTCAGATTCCCTTTAAACAAGTTGAAATAAGCCATACCAACAGGATATAAAATGTGATTAAGTTCTTGCACTGACACTTGCTTTCCTGCCATCAACAGAGATGCTGACCCTCGTGTTGTCAACCTAATATTGGTGATGGATATGATTCTCCGTGAAACCCCTTGTTCAGGAAGGATTAGATGAAGGAAAAGTCATTCGCTGAGTAAGTCTGAATCCACATCAGACTTTTAAAGTACATTTAGACAACAATACAGAAAGGGAAAAACAAGTGAGTGTTTAAATTCTCAGATCAAGGTGCTACATGAAATATGGCTTTTTTTTCCACTTCTACACCATGATCACAACACATAATACACATACGTGTACATGATACACAAAATATAGAAAAGGAAAACCACATGAGTGTATCCATTTTCCCAAGATGCTCTGTGAAATGTGCTTTTTCCCCACCTCCACACCATGATCATGGCTGATGAAAAACCGTATGAGATGTTGAGAAAGCTCAGGACCCAGCCATCCACGTGTACAGCAGGATATCTCCATCTCTGCACACTAGCACACCTTACAAACACCATCTCCACCAACTCCTTGACATCAGTACCTTCATGGTTCTGTTTTTCCTGTTTCCTGCCTGAAGTCTAAACCACCCGTGAACAGAAATGATGAAGATGTGAATTTATACCAGCAACACCCAAGGGTCAAAAGTAAAGATGATTTGTAACTGACAAATTCAACTGCACAGACAGACACACAGAATTACCTAAACCTTTTTATGAGTGCACTGGCCAGAAAGGGATTTAAATAGATGCTGTTTATTTCCAAAGCTCTCAGAACTATAACCCAAAGGGGACAGAAAATCACTATATAATCAATAGTGAAAATACTGCAGTTACTCAGGTGGCTTTCTGGACATTTGTCTAACATACAGAAATAGTAAGGTAGTAGTACATGCCACACAGATGAGCAAAGGGCAAATTTTGCTGATAATGCTGAGATAAACCAGTTTGAAATACAAGGTAATCTGCTAGGTTTTAAATATTTCTTTGCCTTAAGTAAATACACTGGGATTCCTTGATGAGAAGCAAGATAGGTGATACTCTTCCTGCAACCTGTCGTGTTAATTATAGCTAGAATGAAGAGCAGATACTTGTGGGTGAGAAATAACATCATTTTAATGAAAACAGCACAATTATGGGCTACTTTTCACTAAGATACAACTCAATCTGACCAACATAGAATTATTTAGGAACAGATTCTTCTATCATGTAAGGGTCTGTTGAGTATATGATGTTGAAATATGAAGGCACATAACTAGGCACATTGCACCTTGTACTCTGATAAATCTAAAGATAATGGCAGTTAAATTACATGATCAAAAAACTGTCTCCTCTTCATATTTGAAAACCAGGCCAAGGAATGTCATAAAGTTAATAAACTGTCATGCTCATTCTTCTTCTGTGTCATCTGATAGAAGCACAAAGGAAAATTTCCTTGCAAGAAAAAAAAAGGCAATTAAACAGGACAGGAAAATAAAAGCAAAAAAGCTTAATCAGAAAACTGTCTAAGGAACCTTTTTCCCATTTAAATATTTGGATGTTTCTATGCTAGAGATTATCATCCACTTCATCCTCTCAAGAAAATATGCAGAAGAAAACAGCAGCTTTTTTCCTACTTTTGTGCTTAAACTGCAGAATTCAGAAGAGTGGATGAATGATATAAAAAAATTCTCAAGTACACACACTACGCTTCCATTTGTACTTCTGGAATACCACTGAAGGTTTGGCTTTTACCTGCAATGTACAAAAAAATATTAAATTCAAGTGATTATATCACAAACAAGGAGTATCTACTCAAAACAAAGCTGGCTAAAACACAAGATTGCTTTTCACAAAACATTGTTTCTTCAGAATGTTTTCAACCTGAATTGAATGGTTTGGGTTTTTTCTTTAAAAAATAATTTCCAGTGAACTAGAAATTCTGAGAAGAAGCTTTAGGACAAGAAAAAAGGACTGACTGTGGCTGCCTTCCTGTCAGTACTTGCATTTGACCAATTCATATCTCCCTGGGTTACAACAAAATGAGAAGACAGGATGCTCTTAACAGGTAGAAAGGGTTCAGAGGTTCTGAATAGCCATCCCTGACCACCACCACATGGACTAAATAATAAATGCAAGAAATAAGATTTTTCAATCTTAATTTGAAATTCTACTACTGTTGGTAGAAAAGTCTGCTGATAGTGGTAGAACTCAGTGCAGCCAGGACAGACTCCAACCTCAATTTTGGCAAGTGGGTGACCCACAATTACACCAAAGCTTCTGTGGAAGTTTCTCCGACACCTCCAGTTGGGACCTATGCTAGAGGAACGTGAGAACACAGGAGGTTACACCTGTTAACACGGACAAAGAATTTTTTTATGGGACTTAAAGGAGGCAAAATACCTTGCAGTGCAGTGAAGAAATGCTAAGGCTGAAGCTCTGGTGCATCTATGAGAACCACCGTGGTACAGAAAATTTCTTGTTGAAAGAGACCTTTTAGATCACTAAGTCCAACTGTTGACCCAGCAGTGTCAGGGCACCACTGACCCATGTCCCTCAGCACCACAGTTTAGAAACCCCTCCAGGGATCACAGGGACTTCACCACTGTCCTGGGCAGCCTTGGCCAGCCCTGGACAACCCTTTTGGGAAAGGCATTTTTTCCTAGTATCCCACTTGAACTTCCACTGGGGCAACCCGAGGCCATTTCCTCTTGTTCTGTCCTTTGCTCCTTTGGAAAAGGAGCTGCCATCCACCTCACTACAACCTGCTTTCAGGTAGTTGCAGAGCGTGAGAAGGTCTCCCCTGAGCCTCTTTTCTCCAGGATAAAATATTCCACGTCCCTCATAAGACTTCTGCTCTAGACCTCAAGTAGCATCAAGCTCTCAGCAATAACACACTGGACACACCAGCTGAAGGCTGTAGGTATATCAACCCTCTGCTCACAGACATGTGATGTTAGTGATGCAAAAACCTCGGCTGGCACCTAACATTCTACCTCCACAGTATGACTGGAGCAATACAGGTTTACACCAGTTGAGAGGCTGACATAGGTGCTGAACCCTCTGGGAAATGGGTGGAAGAAACCTCACCCATGCTGACTCCTATGCAGAGACAGCCACAACACCCTCTTCATGTGCTGCACCTCCATGTGTGCAGTCGGGCAGCTACAGCTGGGCTAAGAGCTCCCCCCTGCACCCACTTCTGGCAAGAATCAAGCTGGAACTTCCACTGTGGACCCACAGGAGGTTCAGTCAAGTCAAATATCATTTGACCTTTTTCATCGAAGAGGGTAATTGAAAAACACACCAGCAACAACCACCTGAGCACACATGTCCCTGTAGTAGCTTCAAGGTGTTACTTCATTAGAAACAGAGAAAATTACCCAGGAAACCCAGTGCCAACTGGAACCTCTGTTACTAAGGAAAAGAAAAATCCTAATGGCCACAACAAGCCTTCTTTATTAACAATAGTTTCTATTACAAAAACCCTGCCTTCAAGCAGAGTTATTAGTGACAACACAGGACATTGTGATTCATTTACTGAATCCCTTGCTCATCCAATTTATTATTAGGAGACTTCCCCAGGTTGGTGAGGCTTATTATGATCCTGTTTAATTCTTTGTCACTTTTCATTATTAGATTCTTACACACTTTAAGTAACTTTTTTTTTTTCTGCTTTCTGAACTCCAGGCAACTTAGTCCAAAGATACAACACAGGGAGACCACAGATAAGGAAAATAAAAACCTACAAAATACTAAATATGCTTTATGTGGACAGGGGAAGCTTAAAAGCCATTTTGATTCAAATATTCTCCACTTCTTCCCTAGGGACAGCAATACCCATTTTTATTCTGCAATTTATATATGTATCCTCCCACACATTTCTTTCAGTCAAAGCTTTCAGGCTAAGCTGATGACAGGTGGCTGTCCTGGCATGAGAGGACCACATGCTGTGGACATTAATGAGTTTCCTTCAGGCCCAAACAGAAGTTTTATAACCTTAGGTTGACTTAGTCTCCTCTTCAGTTAAATAAAAATATTTCAGCTCATACCAACAGCTCAGCAAGGTACAGAAACAGCAAGAACCAAAGTAGGGGAGGGATTTAGAGCTTTTCCAAAGGTTTGCTTCCAGTTCAATCATTTTTAGTCACTCATCACTGTATCTCTTACACACTCTTTTGGAATCTAACATGCGTTGCCCAAAAGCAAGCGAGAAAAGATGACTAGGATTGTAAAGTATATTCCAAAGCTTATTTTTACTTCATGAGATGGATTTGAGTGAAATAGGACAAAAGAGCCACCCCAGCCACAACTAAAGAGCTGCAAAAGCTGCCCTAAAAGGCTCAGTGCAATGCCCCACACACGGAATAGATCATTTTGATGTTTGCAGTGCCTTACAGGCTTTAAATGCTTTATGCCTTCCCAATTTGTTAATGTTTCTGAGTCTAGGACAGAAAGGAATCAGAATACAGCAGGTTGACTAAAGCAGCAGATTGTGAGGACATTCTTGTCAAACTGTGACTTAGTTGTACATTAAATGAGCAAAGCTTTGGCCTTCCTTTGCTCAGCTGGACTTTTGGGAGGCTTCAAACTCATAATTCAAACCTTAGATGGCAGAAGAAAACTATGACTTTTGCTCAAGCCGATCTTCTTTATACCAAACCAGAGAAAGGCAAAGCAGCAAATCCACAGAGAGAAGAGCTCGGCTCCAAATGACCTACTATAATAGGTAGTGGATATATGCTCTCATGATAATACTAATAATTCACATTTCTCAATGATCTCTGGCCTCGTGGTGACAGTGAGACAGATTATGATGTCGAAATCTAGACATAAAAAAGGCTGGACAAACAGAATATGTCTCAGAGGCAGCACTGAGATACTCAAAAGAGCTTTAGCTTCCTGCAGGACATCAGAAGGCAACAGAGTCTCTACATCTATTCACTTGCTCATCTTCCTGGTTTAAGCACCTCACACTGGTTTTTCTCATCAGGATAAAAAGATTTCCAGCAGTCTTCAGGTGATAGCATCTACAACCTGGTCTGGGATTTAAATGAGGGACTTGGAGATGAAAGATTCTCTTTTTTATTACGAACTACGCGAGTCATAACTCATTTATCCTGCCCTTAAAATAAACCACATTTCCAAGTGTGCCTTGACATCTTTTTCCTTCAGTTATGACAAATGGAGAAATTTGTACAACACGTATTTCTACTCTAACTGACAGCTTATACAAATTATTCCTTTATGTCTTTGTCGTTCTACATTCAATATTTTAAATGCCTGAAATTGCATATAGTTGTGTCAAATTCCATTAGGATTCCTGAATCTGTCAGCATAATGATATATCTGAGTTCTTGAACTTCATACTTGATTTCATTTACAGTAGTTACATTAAAAAGTCTATTTTCTTAAACTGCACAAATTCTAGTCATTATCCTATGAGATCATAAAAATAATTATTTTTCTATCAACATTTGAAGTTAGTCTTTCAGAGAGGGCTGCAACATACGTCCTTAAAACGGGCAAAACTTAAAACGTGGAGGTCTTCCAATGACCTCCCCAGTTCCCATTACACACCCAGCTTTCCCTCCAACTTTAGGTACACAAAGGTCATGGAGATGGTCCCTTCAATAAAGCCATAGGAGAGACTTCCTACTGCCCAAAGAAAGAAGAATAGTAGGACCCTACAGCTCAAAAGGATAAGACTGTGGAGAGAAGGAATCAAAACTGTACCCTAATGTTTGATCATCTGAGTATTGATAGTGGAATATTGTTTTACTCTTGCTCCCAACATTAAACTGAGCTAGCAAATGGTGCGCCAGGCCATTCAGCCCATTTTCACCCATTACCTGATGGCTTTGCAGGAAATACTTGGGTCATTTAAAGCTTTCAGTCATACGCTGCGCAATTGGTCTGAGTGCTGAACTTTCATGCAGTAAGTATCAGAATGTTCCAGGCGTTTTTAGCCAGGAGCTGGAAACTCTATTTCCCAAATCATACCAACTGCTGCTCAGCACACACACCATGAACACGGGCTTGGAGAGAAAGGGCTTTTCATAACAGGCATAATATATGGACATAATATATAGACATTAGAGGCACCAGAAGTAGATTAGAAATTAAAACAGTTATAAATCTGGATCCTTATCAGCATGGAATGGAATATCTAAATTACGCATAATGTGGGGAAGAAAAAACCCCACTGTAGTGCACGTACTAAATTACAGGATGAAAATTAGAGTCCATCATAATTCATCTTCTTCCTCCCCTTCACTAATAAACCCTGACAATGAAATAAGCCTCAAGTTTTTCTCCTGCCTTGTGTCAGTACCTCTTGTTCATTGTACCTTACACATCACCCTGATTTATTGGTCTTTTCATACCCCCTCTCTTCCAAAGAGTAATTTTTCCACGATGGCCCGAAGAAGCAAACAAATAGCACATATTAAATTGCGAGACAATTTGTTCCTCAGTCTCTGCAGTGCATCCTGCTTCTGAATCTTCATTTAGATTGTGAATGGCTCAGGTGAAGGATTTCATTTGTCTGCTTGTGCAGAGCAAACACACAGTGACATTTAAGAAAGACTCAATCATCGTGATAATTAGCTCCTTAATCACAGAATCGTTTTGGTGGGAAGAGAACTTTAAGATCATCAAGTTCAACCATTAATCCAGCAGCACCAAGAAGTGCATCCAGAGGCTGTTCCTGAGGTCACACCATATTGTGCCATATCCATAAGATCATACAGAGAATTCACCTGTAAACTCATTAGAACACAAGGACAGTCTCAGAGTTCACAGAGTAAAAAGCAAAGGCAAGTGCTCAGCTGCCCAGAGCAGAACCTGAGTGTCCACTGTGAAAGGCAGCACAGGGCACCTGGGGCAGAGCCAGGACAGGATAAGGCTGGTCCTGTGCCTTGAATGTAGCTGAGGCTACCCACAAATGACCTCCACCTCTGCTCTGCTTTTGGCCAGGTCCTTACAAAAACCACTCTCATTAAGGTGAAGGAAAAAAGGTAGGTGAGACCACGGCCAGAGGGGGAAACAACTTGGATGTCCAAGGGGACAAAACCACAAAATCCATCATTTTCCCTTCTACCTTCCCTACCCACTGAATTGCAAAGTCAGGATAAGTATTTTTCACAGTTTCAGTGGCTGTTATGCTCTATATGTACATCTCCTTATTACTTCCACAGATGCCCTGTCTGCTACATGTCACCTGCAGGTAGACCACAGACAACATAACCATGTCCTCCATACCCTCCCTGTCTGGTACAGCCTCCAGCATCAATGGCCACATTCACATTGATCCATTTATCCCCAAATTACACAATGTTAAAAATAAATCTGTTCTGATGTTGAACATGTACATTGTACCTCGAACAGCTACAAAAGGGAGAAGTTTTGATCTCATGGACACACCATCAAGCATTATTCCATCTGTCTCCTGGGTAAAAGATTTTTGTGCCTAAGAAATTTCTTTTTTACTCCAGCTTCTTGCCTGTCCTCAGGGATTTTGTCATTATTGATTAGATGCAAAATTAGACCATAACTCGACTAAATAAAATTTCCTTTCATAAGGCAGTTCTTTGGTCTGTGCTTCCTGAGTCACTTTATTCATTCTGCAAATTATATTAAAAACTTAGTTTTCCTTTTCATGTAAAAAGAAAGAATCAAGATAGACTGCATCCAATTTACATCTACCATTCATAATGATAAGACAAAAATAAACCTCTCTCCACACAACAAATGAGCACTGCTTCACAGTTTGGTTATAAACACAATATCATCTCTTGAATAAAAAACTCTCCAAATTGTATTCTCTAAGTTCTTCCCTATTTGTCCCTAATTGGAAATTTAAAGGGAAGTTGAGCATTGTTGCCATGAAGAACCTTGTCCCAGACTAGTACAGGGTTAGACACCTTTACTGTCAGCACAGGATCTGACTTTGCATATGCTTAGTAAAATAAAATAAATCCATGCAGCACAGATATCCATATGATATAGCTCTGTCCCGTACCACTTTTTCTCCTTGTCTAGTGTGCTGAAAACTGAAAAACCCTCCTATGATACAAACATTGCAAGCAATGCAGGGCAAAGACTGACAGAATAGAAGATTTCAGGCCAAATACTCCATAATTTGATTGCCTGAACAAAGCATCCTGAAGCCAGCAGTTAGCAGGACCCTACAGTCATGCTGAGCTACACTGGAATAGAGGGAGCAAACTAAGACAACGTAAAAATGGTTTCAATTAAAAAAATCTGAAGTTAACTAGTAAGTGAAGTTTCTCATTTGATAGTTTTCTGTCCCACCTTACAAGCTCTCCCTCTTCACATCTGAGCAGCGGGAAATCCCGTACCTGTTCAGAGATGGGAGTTTTGGGGGAAAAGAGGCCAATAAATCCAAAGAAATTTGGCCTCTGCCCCCATGAAAGTCAATTTGAGAGCAGAGCTGGGCATTAGTCATGAGCATGCCTACTTGAGAGTGTATCTCTAAGGTGCAGGATCGTCCTTTTTGACCATTTTGTTCAGTTACTGGCACATTAAACTACAGATCGAGCTGATTTCTTCAAACCCACCTGAAAGCCTCAACAGCAACTAAGGTACAGAAGGCTGAATATTTTCTGCATTTTTGTTCCTCCAGGTTTCACCGTTGCCTCCCAAAATAAAGACAGTGCTTCAAGAAGAAGTCTAAAGCAAAATGTGAAGGAAGCAGAGAAACAAGATTGTAAACAGAGAATCAGAAACTACACTCGGAGTAGTAACCCATCCTGACTCTACAACGCGAGTCATACTCGAATGTAGGGGATTACTACATCTTCTGGATGGAAAAAGAACAGTATTCACTTCTGAAAATCCCATGGTCACAAACAGGGTGTCAAAACAGAAGGAGTTCAGATGTTTCTGTGCCTCCTTTTCAATTTTAATAGATGTCATATCCCTGTGAAACAGGAAAGAAAAAAAGGTCAGCAGAGCTCAGCCGCATGAGGGAAAGAGTTCCTCACAGAGGGGAAAAAAGAGAAGTGATGAGGAGAGAGATGGATTGGAAAGGCAATGCCTTGGGAACAGAGAAACCTGCTTTTTACTTCTCGAGTTTTCTCCCTGGCCCATTGTACAAACAGCAGCGAGTCACTGCATCGCTCTGTGTGCCCGAGAGGAGAGCCGTGCCCCTGACTGACTAGAGAATGAACAGAAGAGTTCCCGCAGCGTTTCTCTAACAAGGTTTCTTCTACCAACCAGCAAAGAGTCCCAGCAGAAAATACTTTTGACTGTTGGGGCTGAATTCTTTATTTTGCAGGTGCACATAAAAGCCGTGAGCAGGGCTGGCTCAGCCCTTCAGCACAAACCAAAGCATATGCTTTGAATCACTGCCCCAAGGAGGGGACAACCCACCCCAGCATGGGGAGGAACAGATGGAGGCCTCCAAAAACCTGTGAGGTAGCACAAGGTTGAATGTGAAGCAATTACATTCAGTGGCACTGATTGGGGTCACATGTCACCCGCTTGCTAAACCTTCTAAGTAATCCCCAAACTCCACAGGAGATGCAGCTCGCTCTCCATTGCCTGGGGTGACCGGTATGAAACCCAGCCTACTTCACAGGATTCTATTCCTGCAGGATCCATGCCAAGAAGTATCCAGGGCTTGCTTTCAGAAAGAGTTTCAGCAAGACATTTTTCCCAAAAGAAGCCAATCTGATGAAAAAGAAACTCTCTGCAAACACATTAATTCAGTTTTGTTCAGGGATTTTTCTCAGCTGTGTCCACAGCAGGCTTAGAGACAAACTACCCCATGCAGCCCTTATGATCAGCATGAAAACTACTCCTTCACACTGAGGATGGCAAGACCTTGGCCCAGGCTGCCCAGAGAAGTGGTCGATGTCCCATCCCTGGAACCACTCAAGGTCAAGTCACACTGAGCAAACCAATCTAGTTAAAGATGTCCCTGCTCAAGGCAAATGACCCTTTAACTTCCCTTTCAACCCAAAACATTCTATGAACACAAAGATTTGCCTAACACAAGCTACAAGCTGTTCTAGGAGTTCTCAAGGCCCAAGGACACGCGCTTACATTCAGGTTAAGACTCCACTAAACATCATGTAAAATTGGCATAAGACCTTTAAGTTCCCATGAACTCAGGATTCAAGGTGGGGCTTCACCAGGGCTGAGTACAGAGGTGTAAAACCAAAGAGGATCTCAGTACAAGGGGTTTACAACCCCAGGTAATAGCTACACACAAAAGGAAGGGGAGGCAGGAAGATAGCAGAATCACAATAACAACTCTAGGGAGTTAAATGCCCTTTTCTTGTAACTAATTACATGCAGGCATATAATGAGGATAGCTATCTTATGAAGATAGAAGATGAAGTTATCATTATCAGTCAGGGAATGTTTCAGAACTCAAGAAAACAGCATTAGCAGTGGGCTCAGTATCAGGACAGTTAGTGATAAGTCAGACAGCCTTACTGAGCTTGGCACCGAAGAGCTGGATCTTGGCCACACCATTTATTTGCTCTTGGCACTCCCATTCTCTTGCCTCTAAGAAGCCTGCCAGCTCTCCATTTTACTCCTCCTCCATTCCAGTAATCCCAGAAACAGTCTTAAGTCTAAATTTAATCAAAACCAGTGGTAGCCTTCCCCTCGAGTAAGAACTGGTCAGGCCTTTTGACTGGGAGATGCCTGAGGCAAGAACTCAGCATTTCTTCATGTACTAATTGTATAATAATTAAAGTAAATTAGATCAAATATAACTTAGAGAAAAATCACTCTCCTGAATTATGATTGTTGAACCATAGCCAGAGAAGCACTTTCAGGAGCCTTCTTGGCTGTTTAATGCTGATTTAATTATGATGTTCAGACATGGTCTACTACTGAGATACCTGCTGTAGCTTGCTAGCTACACTAGACCACAGGTAGATGAGCTGGTGTTAACAAGTCAGGAAGACAGAAGTGCCAGGTACCAGTATGTGAACAAATAAGGCTTATTTTGTAGAGGAAACTATTCCTTTAGTTTGGACCCACAAAAATTAAAACCCATGATTTAAATCTGAAATTTAGATTGAGAAATAGTTCTCAGGACTCCTCTTTCTGCCTTTTTTTTTTTTTTGCATTAATACAGGATTGTACATGATTCTGCAGATTCTCAGCAGCTTGGACATAAAATCCATCGATCCAACTAACTCTTCAAGTACTAGACCCTTTCACTCCCAAAGTTTCTTCTGAATACCACTCTGGAAAGAGAGCAAATAGATGCAGAAGCTACTGATCAAAGTTCAGCACTACAAACTCATCACCAAGGGTAAATAAAGACAGTGCACAGAAAGTCCACCAAGTACTGACTTGAAGATACATTATATATATTTCTAGCTTCAAGAAATTTAGTGTAAGAAAGTAAAACACATTTTCTTTCCCATACCTGCTAAGGTGTTTTCTTGAACTCACTAATAACAACAGGCAATCCTGTGTTTTGTTTCATAGCAATTCCCTAAGGGCAAAGATAAACTTGGCTCTTATCTCTTCTTCTGTTGTTCCTAGAATGATTGCTCAGTTCATTATGTTGTTTGATGTTGTCATCTCAGCTTCCCAGGGCCTGATTTGTTCGCTTAATTCTCTAAGTTATTAAGCTTTCCATTCCAAAAATAAGCTGGTTTTCTCATTTAAAACCCAATGTCATCTCTGTATTATGGATTTACAGTTCACAATGTTAATGGATCACAGAAACAATGACACGAAAAGTTAAATTATGAAAATGCATTTTGCTTGCATAGAAAGGGAACAAGAGATAGTGTCATGCACGTAAACATGGATCATTACTGTACAGAGATGATAATGGAAAGGCAACTAAGGTGCCCAAACCATAACTTTCACAAGTTCACAGAAGGCTAAGAAACAACATCTGAATTGTAGGTTAAGATGGAGTGTGCTGCCCACACATCACTCCCCTGGTGTGCACCCATCCAGCTGCACACTGAATTTACCTCCAAGGTAGGAGCAACAAAGCCCATATCTCACCCACTTAAGCTGTGCATATGGATCCCAGGCCACAGGCACAACAGGAGCTGCAGCCATTCCACCTAAAGCAGCCTAAATCCTTTTCTTGGCTCCAGATCATAGAATGGTTTGGGATGGAAATGACCTTAAAGACCATCTTAGCTCCATCCCCCCTGCCATGGTGGGGGGGACACCTCCCACTAGTCCAGGTTGCTCAAAGCCCCATCCAATCTGGTCGACCTTTATCCAGTACACACTGAGAAAAGCTTCCAGTGCATTCTGTGCTTTGTACACTTTCCTAGAGGTTGGGGTCTATCAGGTCTCCACAACACTATTGCACTGTTACTTGCCCCAGCTGCTCTCCAGCCATGGCTTTCCCCCCCCTTCTAGTAAATCATGTTGCTGCTTTGCACTTCACACTCCAATTTCTCGGTACAAGTTCATACAGTAAATTTGTTCACCAAGCAGCTCTGGTTCTGCAGGTTGACAATGTTATAATATAGCCACGAACTCTGCCCTCCAGAAAGGATCAGAGACAGCATGGAAAATATGAAGTCTAAAGCTACTATGACAAGACATCAAGTATCCCCTTAATATGCAGTGTCTGTCACAGATTAATTTTAATGCACAAGCCCTTGGGTCACATCAACATCACAGAGTTTTCTGGGTCACCAAATTAAAAGGCATGGCATCATCATCTTCTGACACAGAAGCAGTTCATTAAAAAATATTTGTAGAGATATAGGAAAGTAATCTTGGTCAGACATATGCTTTGAAAATTCCTCTTCAAGTTCTGTTGGCTTGAGTAGAGACTTGTAGAGAGACAAGGTCTTCTGAGAAGAAAAGTCAAACTTGAAAGTTTAAACTAGATGAAAGTTCTCAGCTGGACTTTGTTCTCAGAGGCGATGTACAGCCTTTGTGAATGCCTAAGTTCCTGACACGTCATGAACAGACAATAAATGCTCATTTTTCAGTGGGTTTCTGAACCCACTCTACCTCTGATTTATCATGAGAACAGTGTCCCTGGTCTTTAAAAAAGATGAACTTTTCCCTTCCAACAGCACACTATTCCAAGTGCCAATTTTGATGAACAGCCTGTCAAGCCAAGATACAGTCCAAGAGTTGAACTAAATCTATCATCACATGGTGTTTGTCATTAACCAAGCTCTTTGTACTTTCTCAAGTATTGAATTCATCTGCTTCTATTTTTTACTAAAGCTACACAAAGGTTTCCTGGAGTTTCATGTATTATCTAAGCAAATTACTTGTCATATATAATGGGAAAGGTTATGTTTTGCAGAAAAAGTTAAATCAGGTTCTTTTTATTAAAGTTGTTTCAAATAAAACCAAGCTAATTAGAGCTCTAAGCCACTATTACTGTCATTCTTTGCAGTAATCACCACCAACCATAAATGAGATTCTAGTGTTAAGATAGCTAAATCTCTACGGTATTATGGCTGACCAAAAAAAAATAGAAAACCCAATCAATATAACACAAGTAAATAGTGATTTCAGATACAAGACTATGGAAAGGATGAACACAGCAACATCAGATACCTTTCAAAATCTTTACTGTATCTGAAAGCAAAACATTCAGCTGTTGGACTCTTGCCCCTTACACAGTAGCAAAGACAACCTCACGGACTCCACTACAGCGTGAGCGTCAGGGTAAGAACTCTTAGAAGTTGACACTGCAGCCAAAGGACACAACTAGTCCATAAAAAGGCATTGAGCTGGTGTAAATTACTGTGCCAATACCTTCAGAGTCAGATACATGGCAAGAGAGCCATTGTCTGTTCTCCTTGCACTCGTTTCTGGTGCTGCTCTGACAGCTCTATTCCTAAGAGGAATGCTGATACCATGGAAGTTTACACATGCACTTTGGTACTTCACAAAGTCCTGGTTCATCCTTTGACAAATATTTACATTATTCTCATGATTAAGATGCAGACACTTGTGTTGCTTCTGTTTGACCAGTTTCCCTGATGTTTCCATGGCTGACACCTCTGCTGCTAGGGAGATGGGATGGTGGAGAGCTCACCTAGGTAGGTGAACTTGTGACATCAGCCTCAGGAACTTGGCTGATAAAGTTCAGGTTATCCACAGCATAACACTTGACCTAACCAGTCATGTGCAGGAGATACCAAGAGTTCAGGCATTTTCCTATATTCTTCACAGATCTTCTCTGGCTAATGCTTGTCTGTCTCCCAAACAAGAAATAATGAAACCAGACGTCAAAAACAGCCCACACACCATCAGAGAGAACTCTGCTACTCCTCAGTCTTTCTGAGCCTGTACAACATGACTGGTTACTAGAGTGTGAAACGGTCTCCTGCTTATTGCAGGATACTACTGCAGAACATTGTGCCCTCCATGCCACGCTACCCACCACCTTAAATCACCTTTTAAAAACCTTAAAAAGGAAAAACAATGAAGAAAATTCTTATAAACGATTTAACTAATTACTAGATCTGAAACAGAAATTTAAGATTTTTTCTTTTTCCAGAGATGTAAAATAGTACCACTGAAAGCCATCTAGCTCTCAGTTTCCCTCCCAGAGCTTTTCTTTCTGTTCCATCCAGTTAAAAAGCTGCTGAGATGGTTGGGCAGCTGGATCCAATTCTCAGCCGTGACCTTTATCCCATGAATCGCTTTCACTGAGGGAGGACCACCTCCAAATGGATTTATAAGCATATACTCATTTCCCCCTAGGAATGTCTTTTTCTATTCACACTTTCCTGAAGACTACCCATGATTCAGGAATGTGATAATTAATTACAATATTAAGCTTTCATACTCCTCTCCCAAGACTATCAGTCGACCCTTGCCTCACTCTAGAAATGCAAGTATCCCTGGGCACAGCTTAGCAGAGCCATCTCCTGGCTAGACCATAAACAGAACACACTAATGATTTCCCCAGGGCTTACCTCAACTAATTAACAAAGCAGTTACCTGACTGACTGGCAGAGCAGTGTTCAGACATCAGTACTTAACTCTTCCATACTGAGAATGATCCCATACCAGAAGAACCATCCAAGTCATTCATTGCTAGCTGCAAAGAGACAATCTGAGCTGCAATAACACCCAAAGTTTGAGGTAATAATGATCCCAGGATAAGTGAGGCACTGATTAAAGGCTTCTGCCACAATAGGAGATCTGAGGGAATGAAACTCTGGAGGCAAAAAATATGGAACTTAATCAAGATTCTGTAAAATCATGAATCATAGAAGTGTCTGGGTTGGAAGGGGACTCTAGAGCTCATCCAGTCCAACCCCCCTGTTGAGAGCAGGGACATCCTCAAAGCCTTGAATGAAGGAAAATAGGCGAGCAGGAGCTTGTGTTAGAAATGGGTTGTGCTAATTAGTTATGCCACAGTACGTCTCTGCATCCATATAAATTCCTGGGCTTGATAATTTTTTATACCTAGGAGCAGGGAGAGAAACTCAAGTTGTGCAAACAGCATTCACAATGATTTTTGCTTGAAGTATTTGAGGCCAGCATCTCTAAATCTGGTCTTTGTAATCCAGCTGATACTTCCAACAAGGTGGAAACAATAAAGACAAAATTATTCTGAGGGTAGAATGAATTCTCTTGACTATTAATATGACAGTGACACTGTCAGAGAGATTGAGATGTCTCAGCCAGACCTGTGTTTCCACAAACATGGTTACAGACTAGAGAACTTCCTCCCCAAATCAGAGACAATTTCAAGGCTTTTAATTGACGATCTGAAACCTAATAGGGAATTGTGGCCTACAAGTGCATCGAGCAGGCTGCCAGACAGGGTCTTGAGAAAAACATGTGGATGAGGAGGGGAATAGAAGGAAGAAAAAAAAATAAGAAGAGTACTGTTGTCCTGCAGGCTCCTTTCTCCAAAGGTAAAGAGATTCAAAACAGTTTTAAGTGGCATAGAGACATTAATTTCTTTTAAAAGCAACAAAAAGCATCATTCTCCCTCTTAAATAGCTGGTCTGTTAGCTCCTCTGTCACCATGGAGACTGGCACTGCTGTTGCTGCTGGTTTTTCTTTAACTGGTCAGCACATGGTTGTACCATCACCAAATATCAACCTGAGTCACCAGGGGAGAAGTTTATATTCTGAATGAATGTTTAGTAAAAGAAATGCATTTGAGTTTGTTTTGTTGATTTTGATATTGCTGCTTATTTTGCATCATATACAAACTCCTAGGAATTGACTGTCCTTATTCTCACTCCAACACCAATTCCAGGGTTACTACCAGTATAATGAAGGGATTGCTGCTCTTGCTGCAGGTGGTCCCACCTGCTTTCATTTGTATCTTCCACTTATTTAATAAGATGGAAAAAAATTACAGTGACTTAGTGCAATCTGCTGAGAAAACAACATCTGAATCCCTTCCCCAAAGTAATACTGACCAGAAACTAAATCTCATTTTGTAATAACCTCGACACAGACAACAGTAGCTTTATTCAAATTCTGTGGAGTATTTTAGATGATACGTGCAGAAACTTAATATAATTTGGGGAGCATTGCTCTTCATTTTAGTGCTGGTTTCTTTGCAAAAGGAATAGAAGTACAAACTTTCTCAGAAGCGATAAGGAGAGCTTAAAAGGATTTAAAAGCAGATAAATAAAAGTTCTAAAAATCTCCTTGCTCAGACTGCACCAAATGAGACTGCTGTGATCATGAGAAAGGGAAGACACACCACAGTCTTTTTTGGTTACCCTTCAGATGCTCAGCCCTTCTTTTATTCACTGCTGGTTTCTGCCCGAATCCAACTTCCCTTGTAGCAGCAAAAATAACACTTTTCATCTTTCCCAGAAATGCAGGATTTGCCATTATAACATGACTGACTCTTGACATGGCTCACATTGCTCACACTTGTGTCATATCTTGGCTGGACCAGAGTAATAGGACAGAAGTGGGGACACAGCCTCCAATGCTTAGGAAGTGCCAACTAGGAAAGATCCCTAGAACACACCTCCTCTGCACAACACATTAGTACGAGCTAATCGAGCCCTTTTCCTACTGACTGTTGAAATTCCATGGAAATTCATAAATCAGGTACAAGACCTTGTCCCTTCAAGTTAAAGAACTTTTAACACTGCAGGATGACAACTGTGTTTAATGACAGCATCTGCTGCAGCACAATAAAAGGTGGAGGAGACAAAATTCATCTAGACTGGGAACATGACTGGGAATTTGGGCATGGCCTTTCTGAACAGTTATGAAAGGTCACAGGTCTTACTACTTTTCCTAGAACAAAGGATGCTGCTTTGACATCATCTTGTCTGGCACACGCACAATACATACCTTCTCAAGAACCTAATTTAATTAACAACTTTACATTACCATGGATATTACCAGGCTGACCCATTGCTTCAATTGGTGAAGATAAAGAAACTGGTGAGGAAATATGTAACAAACATTAGCCATGTTGGCTACTGAAGAGAGCTTGGGTATTGGTGCTGTGCACTCAGCTGAACTCAAAAGCAGCTTAGCTTCCCCGTTGAGAAAGCACAGGAAAAAAACATTTTAACTAACACAAGAAAAACTGAAACAAAGCCTGTTCTTGCTTAACATCAAACAAGGTATTGCCTTTTATTGCCTCTTCAATGTAAAAGCCTTTTCATGAACAGCAGCCCAGAATATCACCTGACTCTACAAATAATGATCTCACCCTACAGCTTCTTAGACCAGCAAAATCTTGCAGTACTGGCCAGAAGAAATTGTGCTGATCAAGGCTACAAAAATTCGACTTTCAACCTCAGGGTCTACAACTCCAAATCTCCCTCCCCCCGAGCATGCATTGCTGAACCATTGCAGACCCAAGGACACAACTTGCTGCAGCTTAAACAGAGGAAGGAGATTCCTCAGTCTTCCTGTATCCCTTGAAAAGGCCATTAGCAGAAGAGATAATGTACAAGTAACCAGTGAAGGTATTGAGGCATCTGAAACATAACTGAAACCTCCTCAGCCTTCTAGGATTTGGATCTCGCACATTTCTACCTCAGACACTTCACCCAGCACTGCTTCATCAAAACCAGGAACAGAAACCTGATGAACCAGTAACAAACAGAACTTTTCTGTTCTTCTACAAAGCTTTGCTGTTTGAAATCCACACCCTGAACACCTACTTATCTAAGTTTTTGCTGGTAAAATTCCTCGGGTGACTAAAGCTGTTCTGGGATAAGTGTGCCCCAGTGTTTTGTCAGCACTGAACAGCCTTGCATAAAACTTCTTCCTTACACATAACCCCACCAGTCCTGCTCAAAACAATGTGGTTGCTTAACACACATAGTGCTTTACCACACCTTCTAGCAACCTTTCATCAACTCCTGCTCTGAGAAATCTACTGGTGGACAGGACTCAACTCAAAACAACCTCCAGGACAGGAAAAGCTGTTTAATTCACAAGCAGCACAGTCAAACCCCGCCCCCCCCTTCTGCCCACAAAGCTTCCACCAGACTGTTTTCCCAGGAGTACTCTAATCAGCAGGCTCCAAACTGCCACAGTGGAACAGTAATATCACTTTTAAAGGGCTATTCACTATCAAGAACAAGCTGAACATCCCAGCACAAGTCAATACATAATTAAATGAGCATCCCTGACTAAATAAATTTATTGGGTTTGCCCTAGATGCTGCCTCTTGCACATTGATTTGGCAACTGTAGTTAAACGACAGTTTGGAAATCACTGTCTGTTCCCCAGTATTTGCACTACATATGTTTAAGTGTTCGAAAGCAATGACCAGCACCTTCAACAAGTGGGGATCTCTGATGGATAGTGTCAGCAACCTCTCACAGTCAGTGTTTATTCCTGGATTCACCCTTCTCACCTTGATCATTATCATCAGGCCCTTTAGGTGGGGAAGAAGGTGACGTACACTATTTATTATGTCAATATTTTAGTAAAGCATCAATAAAGTTCTTGGAACTTTGTGTTTTAATCTATAGATTAAAAACTAATATGCTGGATTTTGGTAACTTAGATTTGGAAACTTACTGGGCTGGATAGGGCATCTCAGCCAATATAAAACCCAAACTCAACTCAAAGGATGTTTGTCAGTTTGCCTTTTTTTTTAAATCTGTGGCTTTTAAAGAGTAATTGTCCATTATAAGTAACCTATGCAGACAAAAGCTGCACTGAGAAGAGAGGAAAAATCTATAGATACAACTGCAGATGAACCTTATACATCTTAGTTCTGTTATTTGAGACAGCCCAGGCCTGATTCACCCTAATTAGTCTTAAATCTCTGCTTCTCACTGAAACAGTTCACAGTCCTAATTATCTCCTGTTGATGTCTCTAGACTGAAGGCAAACATTATGTTGGTTTATGTTTGTAGACAAACACACTGTAGATATTGGTATTCTAGACTTAAGACATGTAATTGAGACCTTATCACAGTTTTCACTCCATCACTAAGTGTTTGAATAAAACAAGATTTTTATAAACCAGGGAGCACACACATTGAAAATCTTTAGCTGTGGTAAAATAACCATTATGAGGGTATCAGCCACTGCAGCATTAGGCTAATGAGGGAGAGTCTTTCAACTCAGCCTCCTTTTATGCAAATATTTCATAAAAATAATTTCAGAGGTTGCAACCTGTGCCAAGCATGTTTTAAGATTTACACATTGGATAACCCCCTTTTTTCTACGTCCTTCAGCACAATCAATAGTGGCATAACTATCTGAACTCCCTCCCCCCAACATTAAAATTATATTAAAGATTAATATCACATTCTCCTCTTCTCAACATCCCAAATCAAGTAAATAACCCATAGCAGCTACCTTATAATCATATTTAAAAGTCTTCTTCCCTGTGCTAATCTCATTCTGAAATATTAAACCTGATTTTTTTTAAATCTAATTTACTTCTCATAGCATCCTACGTGTTTACTCTTTATGCTTTGCTGGTCAAATCAAGATTTGCACACGACTAGTATAGAGTTGTAAAGGTATTTATGCAGCTGAACCAACTGTTAACGATTTTCTTTTCTCCTTTGCATCACTCCTGGCCCTTTTTCTAATTCAGAAAGGCTGAAAATCAACATTCTAATGAGAAAATCTTGTCACAATCAGCACACGTATTTACAACGATCTGGCTACAGTTGTGTGTGCATAAGGAATCAAAACCTTTGGCTGGAAGGGACCCTAGGTTTCATTCCCTACAGGTATTTCTGAACATAGCAAGACAAGTCACTGAGTACAGGAAGATGTGGACAACTCAGTGCTCAGGGATAAAAGTTGTCCTACTCTTTCATCCACATCATTTTGTAGAATTACAGAATGGTTTGGGTTGGAAGGGACCTTAAAGATCACCTTGTTCCAGTCCCCCTGCCATAGGCAGGGACATCTACACTAGACCAGGCTACTCAAAGCCCCATCCAACCTGGTCTTCAGCACATCCAGGGATGGAGGACCCACAGCTTCCCTGGGCAACCTGTGCCAGTGTCTCACCAGCCCTGCAGTGGAGAAATTCTTCCTGATTTCAAACTGGAAAAGGGTAGATTTAGATAGAAGCCATTACCCCTCATCCTATCACTACAAGCCTTTGTAAAAAGTCCCTCCCCATCTTTCTTATAGACCCCCTTCAGATACCAGAAGGCTGTAATAAGGTCTCCCTGGAGCCTTCTCTTGTCCAGGTTAAGCCACCCAAACACCCTCATCCTGTCCTTCTAGGAGAGGTGTTCCAGCCCTCCAGTCACCCTTTGTGCTGTCTGGAATACAGTGACAGCTCCCAGAGAAACCAGGAACTCTTTACCCCACCTCTGGTGCCCACTTAATTGCTTACAATGTCAACACAGAAAATGGAGGGGTCTCTTCTCCTGGAAGACCTGCACATTAATGAAACTCAGCTCCTATGTCATCTTGGGAGGGGAAGCCTGATGCTATTCACACATAGTGCTGAAGTAATTATATATAATGTCTTGCTCTTCTCAGGAATCAGTGCCACGACAGCCTCATGGAGCAAGGAGATTTTATTATCTCTGGACTGGATACAACACCACATCAGCTCCATTCCCTCGAGGACCAGATCCCAGAGTGACCATGCCACCACAACTAGCATTTCAGAGAGCAAGGCCAATGATTCCTCCACAACAGAGCAGAACGTTCTTATTAAAGGTCAGATCTTAAACCAACAGAGAGAGTCCCATCAGCTTCCATCTGTTTTCCACCACACTGCTCATAATCCCACTGACTATGCAGTCCAGTTCTGAGCAATACATGTAGACAACAGGTATTACACCTAATGTCTTTGTCAACAAATAACCTCTCTCATAAAATAGTTGGCTTCTAGCACAGTCTCCCCCAACTCTCAGCTGAGCACTGTAGAGATGTATCTGCAGTTCACAACTGGCCCTTTCTGGTAATTTGACATTTCCAGTTTTCTGGGGACAGAGAATTAATTAAAACACTTATCCAGGCAATGGTAAGTGACAGTTCAGTGACAGCGACACGCAACAGCTAGGCTGAGAAAATCTAAACATGAAATCTGAACATGAAAAAACCCAACAAACCAACAAACCCAGAACAGACACATAATTTCAATAGACTAATTTTACATTTTGCTTCACATTCCTGCTATCTTATACATGCAGCGTGTCACTAGGATGAAGGGAACTCAGGGAGAAACTAATAACTCATTCAGACAAAAAAAACACAGTCAGAGGAGGCTGTGAGGAGGACAAGGAAGCCTGTCATGTCTTTCATTCACAGGTCTTCAGCATTTCATCCTCTGTTAGATTTTTCTAGCACAGAAAAAAAAAATCTTTTTATTGCTCTTTTGCCTTTCTCTTTGTATATTATGTATCATTACATCAGAGAAGCTTGGGGAAGAAAAACCACCACACTGGTCCAAATTTCATATTCAGGCCAAACATATCTTTACCAAACTAGTACGGTTGAGTAGGAATTAAATTAACCTGTCCTTATTCATTTCAGTGGATTTCATACAAACAGCAACACTGCACAGAAAAATGCATTTGAAATATTACTTCAATTGTTGGCTTTGAGTATCCCAGAGTGGATTCGGCCCATTTTATATTTTAATTCTAGTTGAGATGAAGAGTGATTGGATTAGATTCAATCTATGTATAATTGAAATTAATTAATTTGGCTAATGAAATATTTATAGGTGACCTTTCCCTGAATTGATAAAAAAATAGCCTGTTTTGTTTTAAAATATCTTTGATATTTACAGACTGAGGTTAGATTTAAATTATTCCTTTACATAAGAAAGCTAAACAGACATCTGTGACTCCTGTAGACTGGCAAAAGAATCAACCATATTGCAGTTTTCTCCTGCCAGACTTAGTTCGTGTTTCTTGTCAGGTATACGAGTGCCATTCCCAAAAGTTAAAAGTCTTACAGAAAATCATTAATGCCCTTGTTTGTACGTGAATAATTTATTCTCATCTTGGTCCACCCACCAATTCTACTGACATTTAAAAGTGATCTAGTCTCAGGCATGTTGCCATTAATATTAAAGCCATGTGAAACTAGGACACGGGCCCGTGCTGCATTAATGAAATTCTTATCAAATCGAAGGACATTACCATCATCAGAATTAGCAATGCAGAAATGCTAATAGGATTCTCTGTGGATTACAGCTGCATATTCCACTTTGTCAGAGCTCTGCTCTTACAATGACGACTATGAAACCCCGGCTGCAAAACACTGACCTAGCAACTTTGTCAACTTGGACAAAACCAGAGTACTTATCTCTACTTAGCCAGATGTGAAACTATATTAAATTAAAATCAGATGGAAAAATGCATTTAAACTCCCTCCATGTATTTTTAAATGTTGAGATGACACAAACCGATAGCATTTATTGAAGTCAGAATCCTCTGTGTCTTACTCGCGCGATCAGCCCAACGCCGTCCAATGGACCATTCATTTAATAAAGGTGAAAGACACATGGCCTTTAAAACCTCCCCTTCCCCTTTTCCCCCCCTCTGCCAACAGTTTCACACCACAGGAAACAGAGGAACAGCATCTGAGAGATACACCAAGCTGATCCACCTCCTGCTCATCTGCACATGGGTAAAACCCACCCTGCAACAGCGCACGGTTTTGAGCCTGGCGCTTCAGGAAGGATGTGGACCTACCAAAAGGTATTGTGAAGCAAACAGCAAGAATGATTTGATCTAGAAAACTTGATCAAAAGATTAAGAGAAATCAGGGCTTGGCCGAGACTGAGGGGAGGCAGGATAACAGTCTTCAAATATATAAAGGTCAGTTGTAAAAGGAAAGGCAACTCCATCTCCCTATCCACCCCGAGAACAGCGAGAGAAGTCATGGCTGAAAAAGCAGCAGTGGACAGGCAAAGAAAACTCAAGGGGAAACCCAACTTTCTAGTGGAAGGAGAGTCAGGCTGCCTGAAAGTTGCAGCATTACCCCTCTTGGACATTTCCAGAGCACACTGAGCAAATACCTACCAAGAATGGAGTAAGCTCATCTGGTCCTGTGCCATGCCCAGGAGACAGAGGGGCGAAGCCTTGCAATGCCTTTTTTTACCCTGTTTACAATTCTGTAAACTCACGAGGGGGTTTTCTCAAAATCCAAGTATCTACAGCAGCCATTTCAAAGACCAACAGCTTCCTTCCCCACAAAGCAGATGAGAGTAACAGTGACACCAGCCCCAGCACGTCCCAGTTCACAGGAGGACACACGTTATTATATCCAGGATTAGGACATTTGATTCTATTTGATACTCCAAGGTTTTAGTGAGGAAAAAAAAATAAAGTCCTGTACCAGTAGCTTTACAGCAGCTACATTTCAGAGAACATATGACAGACAGAAAGGCAAACAGAGCAGTGACAGCTTTGTGCACAGAAACAAAAAAACCCAACAGTCTTTGCCCTGCCAAATATGCGTTCTTAAACTTAATGCTTACTATTTTACAAGGCATGGTCAGACGGTTAGGGGTACTTAACTCCAGGTAAAATATTCTATGACAACCATTTTACCAGCTCTACATTATAAAGTGGTAAAAAAAAATATGAATATGAAAGCAAGGAGGGCCATTTCAAAGCCTTTAGGTATCCATTTATATACCTCCTGCAGTGTTTATCTCAATTTTCCTCTCAGGACTTTACTGTGTAGATAATCACCGGTCCAAACATCTCTAAATACAGTGCACTTTGAAACAGCACATTATCTTTATAACAGGGGATTTTGGATAAGCAATTTTTGGCCAGACTCTGGAGATATAAAGAGAGCTCACTATAAGAGACTGAAATCTCAGGCAGCAGAGACAAAACAACAAAGAGAACACATGGTCACCAGTTCAGTTTTTATGCGTTGCATGTTGACAAACAGGGCCTTGAATGAAGAAATACAATAAGGAAAAGGGAAGGTCAGCACATTTTCTGGAGTGACAGTTTTCCCTTACACTCTGTGGTTGGGGTTTGCACTTTTCTTCAGCATGGAGAAACTCCAAACCCAAAGCAAGCAAATGGCAGCTTCTACTCTACTCATCCATTTCACTGTTTTTTCCTTCTTAGGAATTCTACTGTGATGCAAGAGTTTCCCCCTTACAAAGATGAAGCTCTTGCTCTCCTTGCTTCCTCCTGCCTCTCCATTTCCCTCAGAGCACAGAGCAAAGAAACCTTGCTTAGAGGAAAAGGGGAGATTTGCGTGCAGAACCATGACTCAATCTGCTCTGACGCAACAGAAATGAGACTCTTTGAAACTCCTTAGGGGAGGAAAAAAAAATAGCATTTATTCTAAGCAAGCCACAGTATCTACACAACAGGGAAGACTGCCAGATTCTGCAGCACGCTGGGGATCAACAAGCAGGAACCCAGCAGGTCTGGGAACCCAGGCAGGATTACTGATACTTCAAGACCTCCAGCTCCAGAGTTGCACCATCAGTAACCTTGAAGCCCCAAGATCCTGCTATCAGGGGGTGGAATTTGAAGGCTCCTGCTCCAAAACCAGTGCTGAATCTACAAGAGCCCTCCTTGCAGCTCAGTCTCTCCAGTTCCCCACGTCCCAGCTCCAGGGAGGCCTGGAAACCACTTACTTGGAGGCAATGTGTCTAGCACAGCTTCTTGGAACTTAGCTCAGAAGGTTCTCATGCTTGCATTCTGCTGAAAGTTTATGGCAGCATGTAAATATTTGGGCTTCGATAAACTGATGCCTTTGAAGACCAAGGCTTTGTCAAAACATTCCTGCCCATCTCTAAACATCGTTAACCTTCACAGAACAAACTAAGCAGCCACTCGAAGACTTGGCGACTTGCTCAGTATCAAAATACAAAGAAAAATCACAAACAAATTGGTCAGAGCACTTAATTTCTGAGGAAATGGAAAGACCTCAACGTGGCTGTTGAGCTGCCTTAACTCAGGTAACCTTGACAGGATGATTTTGTAGGCAAAGCAATGGAGCTTTTTTTTGTGGAAGCACTTAACATGGACATTGGCGTGAAGACTGTGGCCCTTTGTCTTTGGGGATAACACTCCAGTAATAGTTTCTGTAGCTGCACAGCTGTCACAGGGCAGACAGAACAGCAACCACAAAGAAAATGAGGTGACAGCAGAAAGTTAAATCCCTACTGCTTGGGCTTCACTTCCAGCTTTCAGCTCCTAATCAATAGTTTTTAGCGCATCGTTATTATGCTGAGACAATACAATAATAACTTCATTAAGAAGCATTCCATCCGTACTCCCGGTGTTTGAACAGATATTGACAACCCACAGAATGCTCAAGGCTCCTCTTTTTCCCCTCTTTGTAAAACCACCACTTGGAAATTCTGCATCCCTCCGTGTTGCCATGGTGACACCCCCACAGGACCATCCATGACCTCCCGAGACACGTGGCACCTACCCATAATTCTGTGCAAGCCACATCAAAGAAAGTAAAACCAATTAACATATGGGTTTGTAATTATTTCATAATTAGGTATTGGAGGGTACACATAGTCCAAGGATTGAGAGTAGGCAAGGAGGGTGACAAGATGTTAATTCTCCTCTCGGGTTGGCCGACTTCTTTGACAAGTTTGAGCTTGAGAGGTGCTGAGCACTTCCAGCACAACACTAAATGCTCCACACTTCTAAAATTCAGGTCTTTAACTTTCCATCTTGCAAAACACAGCCACTTCTGCAAATAATTGCCATTTCTGTTCAAAATACACTACACAATTAAACAGAATCCCAGCAGAGTGAGGATTGGAAGGGACCTCTGGAGAATATCTGGTCCAACCCCCCTGCTCCAGCAGGGTCACCCAGAGCAGGGGGCCCAGGATCACATCCAGGTGGGTTCTGAAAGTCTCCAGAGAAGACTCCACAATATCTCTATTATTTTTACCCTTAATAAAGTACAAATTGTATAGCAATATCATCTACATGTTTATTATTTTTCAGAGAAGCCTAATGTTCCCAGCCAGAAATTTATTTTATTTCTTTAGCAATTCTGAATCTGTAAAAAGGAAATGAGAAAGCTTTGAAAATTTCCTTTGCAAGTCACAGACAATTCTCTTCCTAATTACCTTACTTCTTCCTAATGAACCCTTACTTCATTAAGTCTGCTCTGGGGGCTAACACATACCTGAGAGGATCAGCTCTGGTAGATTTTATTTTGTCCCCATGTATAATAGGTTGGCTTCCAGCTGAGCTAAACTGGTAAAGTGATAGTATTGTACCTTTCTAGGTGATGTATAAAGATGGGGTTTAACAAAGGTAGGGAAGAAAGCAGAAATTGGAGAGAAATGAAAACTTGTCTGAAAATCAACAGCGCAATCCTTCAGACAGGTTGCAGGTAAGCTGTGGATAAGCTTACCTGTGGATAAGCCTCTTCTGAGCTCCTGCTCATTTGTTAGGAAATATTGACATAAGCATCCTTAACATAACAGTTGCTTGTGCATGAACATGTGTATACATATACACACGCAGATGGGTAATGAAGAATAAATATTGACAAAGGGCCACAGTCTTCACACCAGTGTCCGCACCAAGTGCTTCCACAAAAAAAAAGTTCACTGCTTTGCTTACAAAACCATCCTGTCAAGGATACCTGAGCTAAGGCAGCTCAGCTACACTGAGGTCTTTCCATTTCCTCAGAAATTAAGTACTCCAACCAATGCAAGGGGTCAACTGCCTGAAACAAATTCTGTGTTCTTTCTCCTGCACAGCTGCAGGTTTTGGAATAGGCTCACATCACATCAAGGTGGCACGGCACACCATGCAAAAGGGGAGGCCAGAGACTGCTCCACACACCACAAAGATTTCATCTTATATGCTAGAAGATCATTTCTGCAGTTACAAAATCCCACTCTAGGGCAAAGGGAGGACTTTATGACTTGAGGCTCAAGAGATGCCTACCCACCTCCTACCAGCACTGCAGTGTAGCATCAAGTTCAAAGATGGATTTGAATGAATTCCCAGGAATTACAGGGGAAAATGCACAGCAGGACCAAAATGCCTTTGTGCAGGATCTGAATGTAATGACTTTGACAGACAGACTTGTGAACTCTTTCCACCACTGTCTGTTTAACATGATGTTAATTAGGTCAAACCAATAATCAATGCATCACCATCTACCCTGTTAACACCATCGGGTCTGCACTGGGGTCTGTTCTGGAAGGCAATGTACGTGATTTCCGCAGAAGGCAGCTCCCTACACTGGGAAGGAACATTGTGGTGACTCAAAAGGAGTCGAGGTGTATGTACAGCAGGTGTCTTCTGAGAAGGCTTCAATACAAGTCAATACCAACCACATCTGTAAACTTACCTGGTATCCTTACCTAGTTTCCAGACAATATTCCCGCTGTCACTCAAATGGAACATGAACTTACTGTGAACTGTCCAGAGTTAAGAACTGATAGAGCAAAAAGCTCAGGTAAATTACTTATAAAGTGAAAGGTGAAGAGATTTCAGTTCAAACCCCATATTTGATCCTACACTAGCATAAATCCACAAGGGCACTGTAAGAGAAGTTATTGCAGACTGTACTTGCTTAACTATATGAGAACCCAGACTCATCACTCGAATTCAGTTAAACTCAGACATGGAGCTGTGCACCTTTTTTTGTTACTAAAGATTAAACTATGTCAGGCTTTTTACAATTTAGTGCCTGTTTCAGATGGCCGACTTAGAACCTGATATAAAAACATTCGGTGCCTATCCAGTGCTTTTTCATTTTAATTCAAAATATATTTATTATTCATACCAAAAGTTTAATTGAAGTTCTTGGAATGCAAGAGAGACAGAGTTACTGACATCATATCTGCAAGGCTTAGCCACAGCAAGGTATACTAGAAATAGGAAAGCTGTCTCCTGTCGTATATGAGAAAGGTAAATGAGCTAGGACTCTGAAAATACCTACTGCTAGGGATTAAAACCTGCAGCAAAGCACAATCATTTCACTGCGGGCCCAGCCTGCTCACTGCAGTGCTGCAGATGTTCCATTAGCCCACCAGCAAAAGTGGTGGCCACTAGGATTGAGTAGCAGCATGTGGTAGGATCTCAGACATCTGTCATTCAGCAGCAAGTGGATAAAAAAAAAATAATCTTTGTATCCAGGAGCTCCACATTGTTCTCAAAAAATTAAATTTATATAAAGTAGTAAGCAGGAACCTACCACATCTTCCTGCCTGACATGAACATTTCTCATTTACCAAAGCATGGAAGTCCATAGATTCATAAGGTTGGAAACTGCCTTCCAGATCATCAAGTCAAATCATCTACTCAATATTATCACAACCACTAAACCATGTCCTGAAGTGCCACATCCAGGCATTCTTTGAACACCTCCAGGGATGGTGATTCCAGTAACTAGCAGTATATTCCAGGGTATATTGTTACAAAGGGTTATACATCTCATCTAATTCTAATCTAACACAAACAAGCACACACAAATTAGAATAAAGCCCAAACAAAGACTACTATAAAAAATTGGGCTACACCATTCACTTTGAAAAAAGCCTCAGCATTTCAACAGCATGGGCTTTCTCCTCTGCATCACCCAAGTTCCATGCTGACCTATTAATTTTTATCACTGGCTGGACTCCCATTTAATGGTTCAATGAATATAATACACTCTGCTTTTCTTTGCATAATTAAGAGGTTCAGTGAGTAAAATAACTTTTTTAAACTTAATATACCAAAAGATTTCTGTAAATGTTACTTTGACTTTTTCTTCATTGATAAAGTTTTATCTGAAATATTTTTAAACTAAGCTTTATGCTTTTTAACAGACCCATGAATATATTACCTGCTCCCAACCACACCATATCGAGTCACATTCACTCTTCAAGTTGCATACCCTTCATAAGAATAAGGAGCCTAATCCTGAGAGATACAGTCTTTTTTTTTTTCCTTTTTTTTTTTTTTTTTTTTTTTTTTTTTAAGAGAAGTGGAAGCTTTTCTTTTTCACCCTCTTACTCAAACTGCACGCTGTCTTTTCAGGAGCCATTCATTTTTTTTTCCAAGGTTCAAGTTCTGTTTCCTGAAATTCTGATGATTTTAGTACTATAACTAATCCTACAGTATTTTGAGCACTAAAAAAAAAAAAATCTTCATTGCTTTGTAACTCCCACCACAAAGATAAAAAAAATCATTTGCTTCAGCCAACTGATTTTGTGGCCTCCTAGAAAAGAATTGTATCTATAATCCATATTCTTAATGCTTCTTGTACTCAGCTCATACACTTTTTTCTTCCACCTGAATTACTATGACTCCTCTGCACATCCTCCCTCAGCTTAAAGTTGCAAGAAATTAAACTCAAGGCAGAAACTAAGCTATTACTGCACTTAGAGGAGCCAAGGTAAAGTAAAAAGTAGTGAACTGAACTTTAACATCAAAACCATGATAAAAAAAAGCCATTCCTTGGCCATTTTACAACTAGTTCAGAAGCTGATGAATAGGCAGTTACAGTAAAGCTGCTCAAAAGTTAAAATTTCCTTTTCACAAGAAATTCTGATATTTCAAAGAGTATCTCATTCTTTTTAAGCTCAGAGGAGAAATTTCAATTTTTCCTCTGCCAGAAAAAGGGTCTGGATCCTCAGGTTCTCATCATGAAACCTACAAATCCAGAAATTTAAACTCAAGTTGATCAATCCCTTTCTCTTTAAGGTGGGCAAACCTCTTGGAAAGCTCTTGGAAAGAGCCAGGTTTCCTAGCTCTTGAATACAGAGTAGGCAGTCTGGAAATGTTAAAACCATCAAGTAGAGCTTCTGTGTGCCTCCAGCCTCCCTGTTGGGAAGCTTTGATTCAACCGGAATTTTGCTAAGAGTCAGGAGCCCAAATCCATCTGACTCATGAATAACCAAGCTTGGCCTTGGAAGCCTCAAATCTCCAATCTCTGAACACGTCCTGGTGGCAGCTCCAGGAGGCAGCCCTTAGGATCCAAGACAGGCAACAAAACCGCCAGAGCTTTGGGACCAGAATGAAATTCAACTGCAATATCATCACTAATTAAAAAGGCAAAAGTTATAATGTTTTCCTGCTTTGCAGGGATTATTTTTAGGTATCACGCAGTCCACAGAAGGTCCTTGACTGGTAGCCTTGAAGACCAAAAGCTCCTCTCAAGCTGGCCACAGGACAGAAAGGGGATGAAGCTGATCCATATAGCATCACTGATCTGTTGCCACGTCATAGCCAGACTCAGAATTCAGCAGAAACTGGAGGAAGGCTCCTTTGAGCCAAACTGATGTGGGTGTTCAGACACTGGCAGAGGACTTGGACTGAGCAGCCCTGAGATGACAACATGTTCTAATCATTTCTACAGCAGCTGGAGAGGAGCCAGCAATCTCCAGAGAAAGGGCTACGAGTGACTTAACGTACCCATTAAATAGGTCTTATTGTGAGCAGCGCTGAAGATTAATGAGCAAAATGAAAGTGAAAAGATAACACTGGTAGGTGACAGTTTTACTTAATCAAAGAGCCTCTTGGGCCTGTAGAAGTACATCAGGGTCACAGGGATTTATTTTCTTCCTTGTTTATTTAGACAGATCTGTTTTGCAACGCTAGGCTAGAGACTCCTTATATTTACACTATGCCAAAGCTCTGTCAGAAGACAAGGGCAAAGGTCTCATCCTAATAGCTCCAGCCCATAGCTGGCTGTCAACATCTACTCCTCCCAGGTTTCCTAACTGGTTTTGGACTACTTGCTGAGGCCATTCAGGTACTAAGCTTTGCTCAACCTAAGGGAAGATGAGGGTCCCTCTGCAGTCAGTGACAATAAGTACATAACATTACAATTCATCTGCTTTTAGGCACCTCACATCTTAAATATAATAAATATCATATAGAGGTCTTGAATTACCCCTTGACTGAAGGGTAAGCAAAGGCTTTTCTTGCTGAAGCACTTCAGCCAGGTGCTTACAGTTAGACTGGATGAAATTTAGGATCTGGCTCAGTAGAGTACCAAGCAGAGCCAGGAGCTCAGATCTCAGAGCAATATAAATCCATTAGCTGCAAGTCTGATACTCCCCTTTCACGGGCTGTGAAGTAGCTGTAGGTCCTTGTTTCACAGTGCTATTAAGCTGTACCTGCTAAAAATTATTCAAATACTTCAGTCTGTGAACACGTAGAACTTCAAATCACTGTGTTATGAAAGAATGTTGCAGCATCTATGAGAAATTGAAAAGTACCTGGATTAAAGGATACTCTTAGAAGTAACTTCACCTAAATTTTTCAAGAGAACCATTTATTCTTATGCTTCCCATTTGGCATTCAGGTGAGAGACTCCCAGGATCTATGTTTTGGGTTGTTTTGTTTGGTTTTTTGGGTTTTTTTTTTTTTAAACATTTCCAATGGAAAAAAAGTATCTAAGCCAAGGGGGAAAAAAACCCACACACATTAGAGAACTGAGTTACTCGAAAAATAACTCCTACCAAAGTTTCATGAGAAGAATTTAGCATTTGTGAGGCACTGATTATGCAGATAAGTGCTCTTGAGTATTTCCATCAGGAAATAAGCACATATTCAAAGGAACTAAGCACCACTTGCAGAAGGGCTTTATTCACATGCTGCCCTCCATTAGAAATGTTGCTGGCTATCTGCAGATCTAGGGGATCTTTTGTCTCTTAGATAAATTTAATCAGATGTGAAGGACATGAGTCCAGACTATGGGTCACTGCCTGAAATTGCCCAAGAAACAAAGTGATGATAAGAACTGGAAGTCCCTGGTATAGTTCCTGCTATAGGAACAATGAGACACTACAGAAAGAGGGATGAGGTTCTGAGTCTTAGCAAAAACAGTCACAGGGAACTCAAAAAAAAATCCCTTCTAAAGGAAACACTTATTCTCTCAGCATTCAAGGAAATGTAACTTGGTTTATCTAACAATCCAGAATGGTTCCTTTGGCAGGATTATTCTGTGTCCTATAGTAGATTAACAGCACTTATGCTGATTCTAGAAACAATAAATTGCTTAAATCACTATAACACATTTCAATGATTTGTCAACTTTACAAATAAGAGTTTAGCAAGTGCGCTTTTCCCCCCTTTCTCTTAAGATGACATCACAAAAGATATTTTCAGGCATTATCCTATAGGCACCAAGTACTTAAAGTATCTGCTTCCTGTAGAAAGATGAAGCATTCAAAACAAACTGAGAATATGCACTTACTAACTGGGAAAACTCACATTATTCATGCATTAGGTCTATATTCTGAAGGCATTTTTAAGTCATTCTAGCAACTAGTAGTTGAATAGCAGAGAATAAAACTTCCTAGCTAGAGCATGGGAAAAGTTCCTTGATGAGCAGAGCTAGCTGTTAAATTGAGAAAAAAAACATAAATCACATTGATTATGGTCATGAGTCCAAGACAAGCTTAATTAAAATCAATGGAGAACTTTCAAGTGAAAGGGGAAAAAAAAAAAAAAGAGTAGCAAAGTGTTATCTCAATTATGTTATGGAAATTTTCTCCAGTTGATACCTGTCCCAAGTCACTGTAACTAAAACAACCTACAGATCTCAACCTGTAAATATTATTTCACATTATCAACACTGGAGGTTACAATCCTTTCTCTACTCCCTCCAAGGACTTTCACCAGCCCTGTTCAGCTTTTCTTTTCCTGGAAACTGTGGCTGGTGTTCTAAGAGAGGGGCAGCAATTCTATCTGTGGCTTTTCCACTGAATTGCATGATCTGCCTGGGCATGTCCCTTCCCCCCTTGTTTCCCAGTAATTAGGGTCACAAGATTATACTTAAAACAATCAAGAAAGTGCTTAGAGAGAGCACCAGATACTACAGCTGGTCCAAATCCAGAGATTTTTACTCACAAGACACCCAACTAGTTTCAAAATGCATTGAAGGAGTAAAGTCTTACACATATAAAAAAAATATCTTTTTTCCCAGAGAAGCTACAAGGGCTCTCAAATACTGAGCAAGTCACTGTGACTATAAAGCTATCCAGCACTTCTTGAAGAAGAGCAAAGTACCAGAAGCAAATGCCAAAGCCATAAAAAAAAAGCACAGGGCTAGCACACCAATATTAACTGCTACTTTGTGCTCATGTATTATGAGGGACTTGATTCCTCTCATGATGTATTATTTCAATACGTTAATTCTTTGGCATTGATCTCTACATAGAGCTACCATCAGCCCCAGAGAGGTCCTACAGTCACAACTGCTGCTACTGAAATCTATTTACCACCTCTTGGAGATATTTCTGCTGATTTTTCTGCTCTGTACCCTCTGCTCTTCCCTCCCCCATAAGGTTTTTCCCTTAATTCCACAAAAAAATGAAGTAGAGGCTGGAACCCCTCTGCTGGGAGAGCTAGGGGGGTTCAGCCTGGAGAAGGCTCTGGGGAGACCTTCTGGGGGCCTTTCATTACCTTAAGGGGCCTGTCAGAAAGATGGGGACAGACTTTTGAGCAGGGCCTGCTGGGACAGGACAATGGCTGATGGGTTTAAACTAAAGAGGAAGATTGAGACTGGAGAGAAGATTTTTTTTTTTTTTTTTTTTTTTTACACCAAGGGTGGTGAGAGCCTGGCCCAGGTTGCCCAGAGAGGTGGCTGCTGCCCCATCCCTGGAACTATCATTGGTGAGGTTGGCCAGGGCTCTGAGCACCCTGCTCTAGGTGCATATGTCCCTGCTCCCTGCAGGGGGGTTGGATAAGATGAGCTTGAAAGCTCATCCTCCCAACACAAAGCATGCTGTAATTCTGTGGTTAACTCTGTTCAAAACACAAAGGCAGAAAGTAACTCTTATGTCTTGGGTAAGATGGAAAAATGCACCTGCACAAACTTCATTAAAAATCACTGACTAGGATCCAAAGCCTGTTAGGATTCCTTATCCAGGGTCTAGCACAACCTGCTTAAGAGGATATTTTACAGAGACTTACTAAGGTGACACAGCCAAAAAAAAATCAACCCTCTTCTCAAAAGCAGAACTGGCTATCAAGCATCAGTGCAACAACTCCTGTGATCCTATTGAACAAAAACTAACCTCCCCTATTCTCATGACAGCACCCCTGCTTTTTCTTTTGGAACACACCTGACCACTCACAGGAGCCAGCAGTGAAGCAGTGGTCAGGCTGGTGCTAATAAGCTGGCAATCACCCCTGATCCAGCACTGCTCAGACCGTGCTCTTTAACAGTCCCAGCCCCGTTAGAAAAAGCTCTGAGTGACAATAAAGAGGATGCTCCATCCTGTTGAGAAGAGTTAGCTCAAAGTTTGACACCTCTGAGCCTGTGGTACCCACAGCTATGGAAAGGAACAGAAGCAATTTGCATCTGCTTTCCCTGGTTTGTCTTCTTGTAGACAACTGAGCATAAAAAAAACCCCAGCAGCTAACGAAGGAAGTTTGGAAGTTCTCTTCTAAATACCAGGGAATGTAATCAAAGCATACGCCTCCCATTAGGGTACTAGAAAAAAGGATTTGTCAACTAACTTCACACTGCTGCTCCACTGTAATTAACCACTACTCCAATTAGTAATCTTTAAAAATTAAAAAGCCCAAATCTTAAGCTGATTTCAGACAAACGTTCAGCCCAATGCAGATGATAATAGCTAGGTTAGGGCTCCTTCCATCCAGGCTCATTACATGTGCCATAACAGGCCACTAATTAAAACAGCAAGTCAGGCATAAATGTAGCTACATTTATTACACTGTAATACTTGGGAAAAAGGAGAGAAATCTGTACAATCAAAATCACTTGGGTTGGAAGAGACCTTCCAGATCACCAAGTCCAACTGTTCCCCCAGCACTGCCAGGGCACCACTGACCCCTGGCCCTCAGCACCACAGCTCCACGGGGGGCTTGGAAACCCCTTCAGGGGTCACAGGGACTCCACCCCTGCCCTGGGCAGCCTGGGACAGCCCTGGCCAACCCTCATGGGGAAGAAATTGTTCCTCAGCTCCAACCTAAACTTCCCCTGGGACAACTGAGACCGGTTCCTCTTGTCCTGTCGCTTATTCCTTGGGAGAAGATCCTGACCCCACCTGGCTCCAACCTCCTGTCAGGAAGTTGAAAATTGTTTAACAGCTAACTCATTTAAGTGAGATTACACAATTAAACAAACAAAAAAAAAAAAGGTGATTTATAGTATAATAGTACAGATTGCAAAGGAAAGCAAGAGTCCTCAATACCAAAAACCAGGCAGTAAAGGGAGTACAGGAGACAGAGTGTGGACACCAATACATCCCCTGAAGGTCTCAAAAGCAGAGAAATACCACGCTCTGAAAATTTCTTTTTCTTTTATGTTAAAGGATGAAAAAAATAAATTTAATTAGTTAGCAATATACATATTTTTTTTCCCCCCTTTGGAGTAATTTTCCAATACATTAACTTTCTCATCAGAATTCAGCTTTGTTTTGCTAAACAAAAGGAACCACTTCAACCCGAGGCCTGAAGAATCATCTAGAAGATGAGTTGTGTCCCAAATTCTTGTAAATTATTGAATGCAAGTTCTACAGAGGAACACCAAAGACAAGCACATGGGGAGACAAACCCTGCCTGAGCAGGCAGCCGGGATTAACAGCATCAATCACAAGTAAAAAAGAATAAATAAATAAATACCAGATTTAGAAGTAGGGACTAACTAATAGAAAGCAAATTCAAATATCCACTACATATTTTTTCCTCCAGCCCCTTTTTGACTCCTTTTGCATATTCTCCCTTCCAGTTGCTCGTTCTCAGCCATGTTATGGGATGAGATTAAATGCAACACACCGATCTTCTAATTAATTTTGCAATTTAAGATACTTTGCTCCATCAGTGCAAAAAGTCATCTACCTACACACAGCTTAAGCATAAAGAGATGAAGGTATTTCAGCTCCCTCCATCTGCCTCTAATTGAAACAGCTACACTAACAGCAATAATGTTCTGTACATGGTTTTGCACTAATTGCTACATGTTCCTTTATATTACACCAGTACAACCACTGGAGTTTGATGCAGTTTCCATTTAAATCACCAGAAAGTCAGGGCAGGGACTGTCTCAATACAGCTCTTAGTTTTTAATACAACCAGACTATGATTTACTGAAGCACTCTGATACTTCTGTAATGAAAACATTTGAAAAAACTTCTTTTAATTAGAAAATTTCATTTAAAAAAGGTGACAAACCCCTCAAATCTTATCTTCACCACTGAAAACCCTTCAGCCACATAGCCACCTTCAAAACTGTTTCCCTCAGAACTGCACAGCACCTTCCCAAAGGACACTGGTTTATGATTCTAGACACATCCTAGTTCATTTTTGCTTCTGCTCTGTTCTGGATTTAACCACTGAAGAAGTGCCGGAAATTAAAAACACCTATAAAAAGGAATTCTCTGCCAGATCTGAGTACAGAAGTGTCAAAGAAAAACTTTGTCCTTTAGGACTGGTGTGACAGCTAAGATCAATCACACCACTCCAACTGCACGGGTGTATATATTCTATATATCCACAGCCACACCACAGTGCAGAACGTGTCCAAATCTTTCACAAGCTCACTAGAAATCATTCTTTGACTTGTAATTTTGCATCATTCTTTCATTCCTTGCTGGCACTTGCAGGGCTGTTTACACCTTAAGTGACTTACTCCCTCAAAGCTTTTTCTTTTCGTGGTACTTTCCAGAAGTCACTAATCTTTCTGCTAAGAATCAAGAGGTTTTGAGAGCAAAACAATTCTATTACATGGACTATAACAGCAACCTGCAATAGTGAACATTGTTGTGTGCTGTTCAGATACTTCCAGAGGTTAACAGGTGCCAACATCAAGAGGAACCTAACATAGGATCCTGAAAGGGATTTTCTAGTCTAGGCTGGGCTTCAGGTTTGAGGTGGTTTTCATTTTAATTCAAAAAAATAAGTCACAGGCTGCCTGAAACAAAACAATTTTGAAATAACTTTCATCATGTCCATGTATATACATCCAGAGGAATACACCTCTAATATCTCTAAATATATTTAAAGCATTAAACCAAATTCATTTGAAATTGATGCCCTGATTCTACAGAACACTACCTACTGAAGTCCTGAATCTTCCTCTCAACTACTTCCCTTCAATCCAAAAGGCATCTTCTTTCTTATACATTTTAAGAAGTTTAAAGACATTCCTGTCACTAATGACATCCTCTCCTAACCCCCTACCACCACACAGGCTGTCCCCTCATTCTTCTAGGAACTTGCACTAACTTCTGTATCCGTGCTCACCTGTTCCAACCCATATTTCAAGCCGTGGCTGAAAAAGCATTTCAACCTGTAACTTGGTATTAGCAGGTGCAATTTCCTCCCACACAGTCAGCACAAGGCCAGCTCTAAAGGCAGCATGAACCAATTAAACTCCAGTGGGTAGGCAGAAGCTCTTCGTTTAAGTTGATAGAAGCATCTTTTAGAAGCCACTTCGCAAGATTCTGCCTGCAACTTTGTCCTAATTCCTCCAACTTTGCTTATGAGCTGTGTAAGGGCAGCAATGATGCTCAACCCGCAGCAGAATATATCTAAGCCTGCATCCTACAATTTGCCAATAACCATCACTTCATGGGTGAAAGTGCAAAAAGGCATTAGGAACTTCCAGGAAACAGCAACCTCTGCCGGGTTTTGCCTTTGACAGCAGATATTCTTCGACCCCTGAGACTCCTCCAGAGGAGCAGAGTAAATGCTGTGCAGCCTGAGCTTGCCTTTCACTCCAGCTGTCAGTTCAGTGAGGTGGGAGCGGGGCTACAAAGCCAGAGCTAATTAATTTGATTCCATCTTTTCGAAAGCTCCCAACACTGAATATTAAGCTGTATTAGAGGTGATTTTCAGGGATGATATTTGCCTTCAAAAGGTTCACCTCACAGCATCCCTTCTTCAAAAGCTGAGAACTTACACACTGTGTAACAAAAGGCTGTGTTTTCAACATTTAAAGACAGGATTGAGCCTTCAGGGCTCTGTTGGCACCAAGACCTGAGCAGTGTCCTGAAAACAGGCTTTGTAAGCAAACCCATCACGATCCCGAGGACAAGAGCACAGCGACTGATCAGAATTCCACCCTGCATGCATTGGGGGAATCTCTCTGTTCTGCAGCACTGTTGTCATTGCTACTTAGAGGACATCCCTGTTCTGCTTTGTTGCAAAACACGCTGTGTGGTCTACATAAATCTCTGTGCATGCTTAGTCTGGTAATGATGCAGAAGAAATGGGAGTCAGTTGGATTGTCTCCCACGAATACTATGTTGGTGTTTTGTGGATTATTTGAGAAGAGGTAATACACTCTAGGCTGGCCAGTAGGCCACTCAAACCATTTCCAGCATGTGGCTTTCTGACAAACTCACCCATTATAGCTGTTGTGCCACACCATTGATCAGCTAAACTGCATAGACTGGAGAGCAAGTGTTATTTAAAAGATCAATAAAGGAAAAATAAAATAAAAAAAAATCTCCTTTCAACAGCTTCTAGGAGCAGAGAGAACAAGCTCAACTTCCTCCTAGTACTTCAGAGTGAAGATTAACAGGACAGAAAATAAAAAGGCCATCTATAAAGGAAAACAAACCTCAATACAGAATCACAGAATAGTTTTGGGTGGAAGAGACCTTTAAGATCATCCAGTCCAACCATTAACTCAGCACTGCCAGGGCACCACTGACCACCCATGCCCTTCAGCACCACACCTTAAATGCTCTTCAAAGACTTCTAGGAATGGGGACACCACCCCTGCCCTGGGCAGCCTGGGACAGACCTGGACAGGAAGAAATTGTTCCTAACAGCCAAGCTAAACCTCCCCATGGGCAGATTGAGGCCGGTTCCTCTTGTCCTGTCCCTTGTTCCTTGGGAGCAGAGCCCAACCCCCCCGGCTCCAGTCTCCTGTCAGGAGCTGTCAGAGCCAGGAGGTCTCCCCTGAGCCTCCTTCTCTCCAGGCTGAACAAGCCCAGGTCCCT
>JANHGN010026390.1:41424-54403 GCA_024605025.1 Megaceryle maxima
TAATATGTAGATGGCTTAAATGTCTCTAAAACAAGCCAAGTGGTTGGACAGACTGAAGGAAGAGAAAGGATGCTTCAATTAAAAAAAGCTGAAATCAAGTCGAATGTTCTGTTTTCAAAGCCAGAAGTAAAGCTTTGTAGCAGAAGTTTCTTGATCTTTGCCTTACGTCTGCAGCATTCAAACACTGAGAAGAGATGAAGGAGAAACAGAAGCATCTAATCCTGTTATCATCTGCTCTTGATAACAGGACATTTCCAGCTCCAAACCCAGGATTTCCCAATCCAAGCCTATCTTGTAGCAGAGTAAGATACAGGCAACTATCAGACTCTTGCAACAATTACCAATATCTGCTTTTCTCAATTCTGTTTTCAAATAAAGAGATCCAGTGAGTGAAGAGAAAGTAAAATGATAGTGACAAAACTGATTCTAATCCCACACGAGAACAAAAATGTTTAAAAGGAGAAAACTAAAAAGGGCAAAATAACTCCATTTATTTTTTCTAAAACTCTTTCTTGGTCACAGGGCTCTGTTAGGGAGGCTGGGGAGGAGGAGAAGTAAAAAATTCTGCAAAGTACTAAAGAAGCCAGGAAGAGTGAAGAAAGGATAGCTAAGTCATAAGGAGCTAAAAGAGTGAATAAAGGACAAATTAGTACAAAATAAATAGCACATATCTTCCTGAAGCCCCCTGCAAGTAGTAGAAAGATCACCAACAAAGCCTCTACGTTCACAATACTTCAGTGGGTACCTGACAGTCCTTAGAAGCACCATCTATTTATCCCTAGCAGAAATCAGAAAGCTACAGTAGGAAAGAGGAGTAAAGGTTGCCACTTGGATCAGAGGCTGGAGGACTGCAATAGATTGCACCTCTGTAGGCAAGGGATGCCAATGAAAACCAGTGGTGTAAAGAAGCTGCATTTTCCTCCGATCTCCTCCAGACCCTACGTTAGCAGACAGGATTGAGAACGAGCTGTTAACCATGCTCAGGCACCTGCCTTAAACTGCTCTCAAAAGCAATTCCAGAAGGAAGGCTTGATCAACAGCTCCACTGCCTCCAGGACTCGGCCATGACTCCAGTGATCCACTGAAGACACGAGTGACTTCGCTGTTCTGGGCCCACTCCCAGGTCTCAGCGCCTTCCTGCCCCTCCAACAACCCTTCTGCTGCACAAATGTCTTCTGAAGCCTCTTCCTCTCAGGAGGGCAGGCTCCTCCTGCTGTTTGGGTGCCTGGGCCAAGGGAGCAGGGTAATTCCCACCAGCACAAGCTGCCCACAGAGCTCCCCCCTCGCCCAGCATCCCTGGGCTGCAGCTCCCAAGTTGACATCCCATTTATCACGCTGCAGTTTTACAAACAACAGCTGCCTGGGGACAACTACCTGGGCAATAGAGATGAGCTCCAAATAGAGATGAGCTCTAAATGCAGCTCAGGATTTCATTCACCAGAGCTGAAAAGCAAAGAGAAGACACCAAGTGGCTTTATAGCCCAAGAAATCATTTCACTTTGGGGTCACCAGAGTGCAGTGACACCAGACAGTAAAACCCCAATATACCTTCTACACAGTAGTCATTTGATGACCTGATACTGATGTAGCAGTGTTTGCTTTGTTCTTGATAAAGAAAGAAAAATCTAACACACACCTAGCAACCCTGTTGGAAAGCCCATCAGAGAGGACAGCCATTCAGTGGATGTAGGTGGCCAAAACTGTTTCCCTTGTGAAGATGAGCTTTCTGCCATCAGCATGGGTAGGTAAGGAGTGCAGGGAAAGCACATATCCACCGAGAACAACTGTGCAGGACCTTTTATGTAGCATCAAAAATTCAGGTTCCATTATTCTAATTCCTTTTATGATTAGGAGAACTGTATAAATGGAAAAACCCACAACTTACATTTCCACTAGAAGTCCAACTGGCATAAACTGGCTTAGCTCCAGTTAAAGGAAAGAGATTTTGCCTGCTTACATTAGCAAGCTGTCTACATTTTATCAACGCCCTCCAAGAGCATCTTTGTTTACCTCTGACTGTTAGATAATTTCAACACACTTAAGATACATTCAACTGTGTCTTATTTAAGAAAAGCAAAGCCATTCAGAAATTAAAACAAAAGGAAAGAGGCCTGGTATCTGCCCACATCATTCCTAAATACATGTACTGCCTCTTCAGTGGGATATGGTTCTAAAAAGGATTAAGACCACAATGGGAGGAGACTGGAAGAACATAAACAGAAGTTCTGAAGAGCAGTAGGGCATAATACATGTGTGGGAAACTGGTGAAAAGATGGAGTTAAATGCAAATTCTTACACCGTTAAAATCTCACCAAGAATTCCATCTATTTAAAGAGAGGGAAAAGACTCCATAAAAATATCCATCAAACTGAGGAGGCAAGGAGGAAAATTTTTTTATCCACCAGATTCTGATTCAGATGCAATAAAGGAATTACACAACTTTTGGTGCTGTTCTGCACTCCAGTCCCTCACTGCTGGTACTGATAATGTAATCAAGTCCATTTACTGCTATCCTTCCCAGACAGGGTTTGCTCTTTTTCATATGAGCTAACAGCAGCTACCTGCTGCTTCTATTCCTTGTCAATTCAGATGCTGTGCTTTTTAGAATGGAAAAACATTTAAATTGCCAGATAGCTGGTACTAATTAAAAATATTTCCATAGGCACCACTCTTCCTATTCATAATTTTGTACAAGGGATGTTCTAAGCATTCCTAGGAGGAGTCCAGAGAGCAGTTTTCTGAAGACTTCAGCCATATACACTGTGCACAGATATGTGGGACCAAAGGCTGTGTCACTGGTAACTATCCAACAAATCCTCCTCTTCCTCTCTTTCCATCTTTCTGCTCTGGCTGGGGGGTTGGACTCGATCTCCAGAGGTCCCTTCCAACCTCGACCATTCTGTGACTTCACGATCTCCTCACACTTGAGGCCACGCAGTTTGCAATAGGATTTTCTGTAGCTCTGCCTTCATAGTTTAGTTGAAGTCAGGTCAAGCTACAGCCCTTACTAAATGCAATTCTATCTGGTCTGTCAGACAGGACTACTGAATCACCTCTTGGAAGCCAGCAGCAGCTCTTGGCTCAGTCCTCTCATATTTTACCAGAATATCAGTATAACAAATTGACTTACTGCATCTCCTGATATGACAAATCATTGTCAAACCCATCAGGCAAACACATCCGTGAGGAGACACGTACCACATCAAACTGGGCATTCCACAAACCACGTACAAGAACAGCTGCAAGGTTGACACCTCTACAGCCCGATGCAGCCACAGGGGGGGAGACAGTAAAAGATAAATATGCACAGCTAGTGCCTTGCAGGCCAAATCTTTCTCCGAGTCAGGCAGATGCTGTTGATTTCCTGGGGAGATGGAAGAGGTATAGCAACCATATATTAATGGCTGAAAGCCTTGTGATCAGGAAGCTTTGTGCTTGTCAATCTAGATCCTATGCTTTCCATCTGCAACCTCATTTACAAAGGGAAGGCAACATGCCAGATATTATAAAAGTTATTATCCATATTGAACAAAATCTATCAGTTGGGACAGACTCTTTGCACTTACCCCTTTAAATGCGTGCACACGTTTGCTGCCCCCATACTTTGGCTTTCTGCCTTCACTGCAGCTTGGACAGAAACACTGTCAAGTGAGGGCCACTTGTTTTTAAGTCTAATGAGACACAAATTAACATCTCTTGTTGATTTACTTCCAATTTGTTGGGCTTTATGTCTCATCACTAGTACACGATCTCTTTGGGTTGCAAGCTTCTTGAAGCAGAGACTGTTTCTTTAGCTTTCTGCACAACTCCCAGTATATTTTGGATATATCCTCACAGCTTGACTAAAGGCAGGAAATATAAAGTGATGGTTATACAAAAATCTGTTGAAAGCATGAAATAACTTCCATGAATAAACAGTAACATTAAATTGGCAAGATGTCAACAAAGGTTCCGGCTGATTCATTTCTCTGTGCATCCACTACACAGCAAATATTTGCTAAAATTATCCTGTACAAGAAGTTACTGGTTTTAAGTTAAGGGCACTCTTAACCAGGCAGGCTGTCTTCAGGACTTGAATTTACTTCTACAGAACAAAATCTTCAGCAAACACCAGAAGCCTGCATTATAACAGCAGCAACGCCAGGGTTGGAATGAAAACTTCAGAGATGTACAAAAGAACAAAGCACCACAGAACAAAGCCCTTTTCTTTACAGACCCTCAAATGCATAAGAAACATGCTGTGACTTAGAGATCTACTAGACTTGGAAAAAGGGATTGTATGATGGATCTACTGTGGCTTCTGCACACAGGACATTTTGCAGCTAGGACATCACAACAGCATTAAGAACTCCTTGGCAAAGTTAAACATTAAAACAACAACATTAAAAAGAATTTAGAAAACAAACTATTGAAAAACAAGCTACTGACTCAGGAAGAGTTTCTACTGGTATCATATTAAATACCTGCTTCCCTCCACACCACTTAAGTAGGCTTCTGGTAGATGCTCTCCTGCGTCTGCTGGAGTCACAGATGTCCAGCCGTGGCAAGGGGTGACCACAGAGGTCTGAACCTGCAGGGACTGAAGCTGTACCTTGGACCACCTTTGTAGACCTGGCCTCCCTCTTTCAAAGGCAACAGTGCTCACACACAGAGTTAAGAATATAAGATGACAAATTTGAAGGTGATATTTTAGGAGGTATTAAGCTACCTTGGGATTTCAGAAAACAGACTTTATACCTATCTGAAAGATAGCTAAAATCTTATCACTGTATTCCATGTGCATGTTGGGTACATAGTACACATTGTTTAGACACAAAACTGACAGATTGTTCAGATCAGTTTTCATTCAAGCTCCCAGGCAGCAAATTTCTTCCCCAAAAGGGTTCTCAAGAGCTGGCCAAGGGCGGTGGTGGAGCCCCCGTGATCCCTGGAGGGGTTTCCAAGCTGTGGTGCTGAGGGACATGGGTTAGTGGTGCCCTGGCACTGCTGGGTTAACAGTCAGATCTGATGATCTGAAAAGGTCTCTTCCAACCAAAATGATTCTGGAGTCAGAAGTGTCTTCATCCTTAGCACAAGAGAAGGAAAAGGAGATCATTTCTAGTGCCCAAAGAGGAGAGGTCAGTTTTGCACCCAGCGTTGCTGCGGTCCTCTAGGTCTGCCTTCCTTGGAGGCATCTTCCCTGCATAAATTTAATCAGCTCTAGTGGGGATGGGCACCCATTTCATCCTTGATAAAGCAGTAATGAAGGAAGAGGTCTTTAAGGCATCTGTAACAAAATACACCATCGTGGTTGTCTGTCTGTATACTCTGCTAACAATTTGAGGACTAGGAAGGATTGTTTCTTTTCATTTATTTTTTCTTCTTTAAAAAAAACCCACACCACTCACATTTCACCTTTAAGGCATTAATGCAAATTTTATCTTAATTGACTCCTCATACGGTAATAATTTTACACCACATTAAGTAATGTTCTAATTTGTTTTAATGCCCTCACTTAATGGGAATAAAATGTAGCGTATGAAGAAATTACCTCACACATTCAGTAGACATGCTTGTCAGCAGGCTTTAGGTAAGAAGGGTGTGTATACATGAGAGAGGAACATCAGAGGAATGTATGGGCAGGAGAGAATGAGAAAAGCAAGATAATAAACTGTCAAACTGAGAAGAACAGTGAGACACCAGCCCAGCAGGCATCAATTCCACATTGTTATGTACATCACTGAATGCTTTCTGTTGCTTCAGCTGGGCTGAAAACCAGCAAGGTAGAAGCAAGAAGCTGATTAAACACATGACTGACTATACCAGGGATGACAGATTCTCTGACTGTGTTTCTGTTGAGAGAGGGGAAGGGTGTTTAGTTTGTATATGGGTGAGTAGTAAAGAATAGGGAGCAGAGGAAGAGAAACTGTTTGGTTGCATCCCCATGCTGCAGTGACTCCCTCTGTGACCCCCCAGCACCTCATGGCACCAAAGCAGAGGACAGTCCCTCCACAACACATTTCTTCTGCTCCCCAAGAGATCTGCCTCCATGCTTGGCTCCCCTACAGTTCATCAAACCATAACTTAAGAAAAAAAGAGAGCAGTAAAGCAGCCACAGTGTGAATATTCAAGTTCCCTGCAAAACATCAGGGACTCAGAACTTTTTTGTATGCGTCTTCAAAAACACCAAAGCAATCAGCTCAGGCCTTTATACACAATATTCCCCTATAAACACCATAATAACAGGAATATTTGTCCTTCTGTGTCCTACTCGTGTACACTAAAGTGCAGTAACGACTGGAAAATGATGGCACAAATTGCACTCCCAGCTGTTTGAATTCTTCTTGGTGGGTCTCAATACTCCCAGGGCTACTGTTTGGAATCTATTACACTCGCTTTCCTCCTCCAAAAGGTCTAATGAACTGTGTAGGTCAACTTTCTGTCTCTGTCTTGGAAAGAAGAGCTAACATCTTTTCATGACCTGCTCTGACTTTCCCTGCTCTACCAACATAGCTGCCCACTTCATGATATTACATTGAGAGAATTGTGTGCACCGCTGAGGACAAAAACACTGCAGAAGGACTGAGATAAAAACCTGAATTATTTTTCCTAAAGCTGCAGATTTAAACATATACCTATTTGATGACATTTAAAAGCTCTGAAAACAATTGTACTAATTAGCACTTAAAATTTTCCTAGCATTTTTTCCCCCATTACTCCAACATCAGAGTTACAATATAGTGCTATCCCTGGTTATCCTTAAGCAAATATCATTGCCAGACTGATCTTAAAACCTTTAAATCAGACAATAAACCAGAATTCCATAATTCTATTAAATCAGATACTCTGAATAAACTGGCCAAAATTCAAAAGACTTGGGAGTATTGCCAGCTTCTGTTGGGCTCTCTGTACACAAGACTTACTACCAGCAGAACTGGACACACCAAATGCTGTTGCATCCCTTACTGAGCTATAGCAAATAGAACCTGCACTTTTGATGTAGAATTTTGCAATCCCAACAGCAATACCTATACTGATAAGTATAGATGTGATACATATATATGCAAATACAAATATAACTTTGGACTTTATGATCTTAAAGGTGTCTTCCAACCAAAATGATTCTATGATAAATAATTGGTGCTCATGTGAGAGAAGAATACTGACTACAGCATCTACTCAACAGCCTCTAAATGTTGCATCTCATTTTCCCTCACGGCCAAGGAGGCATTTTAAATCTAGAGTTATGGGAATAGCTCTGCCCTCCAAAAATATCAGGCAACCCCTCACGCTGAGCACCTTCAAAATTAGCAGATTTCACCCAAAATCAGTGACTGCTGATAGCCAAGTCAGTAACAATTGAGTCACCTGAGCACAGCCGAGATAACACCCACCAACTGTAGATCAACACCACCTCACATCTGCTCATCAGTTATTGCTTTAAGGAAAACTTTTACCTTAAAAACTGGAAAGGGAAATGACACCAGGTGTTCTACAGCACATGTAAGAAATGTGCTGTCCAAGGCAGAAGTCTAGCCTTTTGTATTTATTATATTTACTTTTTGGGAAAGTAAATATTATAGATAAGCTGTGCTTGATCTGTTGGTGAACTCCTCATTAAAAAGAAACTCTGCATAAAACTGCCCATAGCTAATCATTCAGCCCTCTCCCGGATTCATGTATTTTGGCTTTCTATCACCAAGGTTGCACTGAAATGATTTGGGTCAAACTCCTGCCAAGTTCCTGGTACTGAAAATTCTTCTCTAACTCAGCTAACGCAGATTTACGGTGATGGCTGGACAGTTTGTTAACCTTTTTTAAAAAAGTCACCTTGGATGTCACAGACAAGACATTCTGGTTTTCTTGACTCACCAACAGATCCCAGCAGCATTAACAGTATAGAAAATAGAGCTGGAAAAGGTACTGGACACCAAGAACTGTAACAATTCCAAGTGGAAAACAAAAATGCCATTAAGAGGATCCTCCTCATCCTTTTGAAACTAGGCTGAGACAGCTATTTAATGTCATTACTAGATGCAACTTCTGATCTTGACTGTCCTCCAGTACTGGACTGTATTGAAATCCTGTGTAACTTCCAGAAAGATTTATTTTCTTACATCAAAATCAGAAAGGTTCAGAGAAAACCACATCTAAATATTCCAAACACTGAGCGATGCTGCTCTTGACAGAGCACAGAAGAGAGAGGGGCTCTTACAACCAACCTCCTTTGTTGAGATTTCAACCAAAAGTAACAGCAAACAGGTCTGGAGCACAAACCCAAAACACATCCACGTAGATGATATCTAGGTCTCCTTTAGAGGGAACAGGAGTAGCCTTATACACTCAAAATGGCAGAGGTGATTTTTGGAAGGGTCATTACATTTCTAATACCTGCCAAGCCACCGATAATGTTGATTTGAGATTGCTTACTCAAAGACTTGCTTTCTCTATACTTGAAAAGCATGATTGGAAACCTCCTTTGGTCGTGTCCAAGTACCATAGGAGTAAATTCCTTCAAAAGCCCAGGACAGCTTATGCTGAGGCCTCAGACATTAAAGGGCTTGTCAAATGCCTTCATGGGAATTCCTACTGGGAGAGCAGATGGGATGTTTTGGTAAAATGTACGTGACAGGAAAGGAAACAACTGCAGAAGTAACAGATTTCTGAAAAGATGAACCACTCTTAGGTATCCTAATTCTGGACACGTGATCCAAGGGGTACGTTCATTAGATTTTCAGAAAGGTGCAGCTCAAGCTCTGCTGCCTCCTTCAGCTCAGTGCTGAATCCTGAGCCAGGTCTGACAGCTGTTTTCTAACAGCTCCCAACACCTCTGCAGAACTTGCGAATAAAGCCAGGGGATGGGGGGAAGGGAAAGGGACCCTCCAGCCTCAACTCTCTACAAACAGGCTGCTGTAGGACAGACTGACAAGCGAAGCCAGCTGCTGACTCTGGTAATACATGCTTCTCAGGCTCCGTGACACAGGAGGTAGGCTGGTGCTACCACAGATGTTGAGGCTGTTGTGATAACCTCACTTTCATCCAGCTCATCAGCCAAAGAGGAGCTGAGTAACTGTGCTACCAGATCATGACAAAAGCTCTGGGAGCTCCTTGGTACAGCAGCCTCCCTGTTCCTCTAGCACCAGTGAGGAGCTGGGAGCCTACTCCAGTGAGAGACAGGGAGGTATTCAAACCACCTCCATGAGTGCAGAGAGAGAGTGGAACACTCTGTTACAAAGGAAGAGCACCAGGATTCCTTCTCAAAGCCATGAGAAGGTCCCTCTGAGGCAGGGCTTTTCTTAAGTCTCCAAAATGACATAACTTCCAAACCACAGGATTCTGTTTAACCACATCATTTCATAAAGATTAGGTGACTCATCCTCATTTAAACTATTATTTTATGTTTCTAGGAAGATTTTTTTCAACTGATTTTATTCTGATTTATTCAGCAATAGGGGCAGCACGCTGCTGCTTCCTCAGGTGTCTGAAAGGAGAATCACCCCCACAGTCCAGAACCATTTTACTGCTTGCTTGAGTGTTTTAAACATTTAAGCTTCTTTAGAAGCAAAGGAAAACAATCACTGAAACTACAGGCTCATTAAACAAACAGACCAGAACTGTACACAGCTCAAAAGATATTAAACTATCCCACCTGTCACTGAGCTTGAGAATGCTATGGAAGATAACATTGAGCTTAGTGAGATGTAATTCACAACAACTCCATTAGTATAATAATAGGTTTGTCTACCAGCTCTGTTTCCCAGCTACAGAGCATTAAACGTCATTTCATTCTTCCAATAAATTCAGGCTCAGGGGTACAACTGGTAAGCAGGAGAATGATATAAACTGGTATAATAGATGGATCAATAGACAACACAAAGATGCAATGAGCACTTAACATGCCAAGGACAGAACTGATATAAGAAGTCGTTAATTGTTTGCAAATTTCAGCATTCAAAAAATGATACCCTGAATTAACAGTTAATTTATTGTGTGGTGCTACAGGTCTCCTGTTTAATTGCAAATGAGTTGTTGCTAGAACTTATTTAACAAGAGGCACAAAACACTTGCAGACAGAGAAAGCTGCTCCTGTGTCAGGTGTAAGCTGGAAACAAGATCATTAGTGCTGTGCTTCAAAGACAAATTGAGTATTTCCTGGGATGTTCTGCTTCCTGTGGAACAGAGCACAGCCTGAAACTGCCTCATTTACCATCAACATTCATTCAGCAGGGAGAGTTTACCAAGAGGTTTATATTTTCACAGCTCACTTGCCTACAAGTAAATATTTCCAAATAAAATGTTTTCCATGGTGTAGCCCAATTTGTTTTCAGAATAGCCAAGCCAGCTAAAAGAATTACCTTCAGCCAGGGAAGAGCCATTCTCATCACTATTTCCACACAACATGCTCAGCAAATGGGGGAAGCTGGTTTATACAAGCTCCCAAATACCACTACAAAAAGAAAAATAATACCAACGTTAAAAATAAATCATCTCAGTGACATCAGTTTCTGGGCTTAACTCTTCCATGTGGGGAATCTACACTAGTAAAAGGGTAAGAAGAGAGGCCTGGCAACTCCAGCATGGCCAAGTACCTTTCTCAGTCAGAACCATCATCTGCAAACTAGGTCGGTAATTATTTCAGGAAGGTCTTTTTTTCCCCACACATTTGTTCAGCGAGTGAACAATGTTGAAATAAGTAGGTTTGAGATTAATTATTTTTCTCAGGAGCCCCAGCAGGATTCGGTGGGAGGTCTGTCACAGCAATTTTATTAACTGCTTTGAGGCTTTGTGAGCTGAATTTACAATTCAGGGCTCCCAAAAATCACGAGATACAGGTGACTCCCACTGGTGGGAAGCAACAGAAATGGAGCACATGAAAGTTGGGCACAAAACAAGAGAATGACACGTGACTGACAAGTGCCTCCCTGGAGTTTTCTTCTGTTGAGGCAGAAGGAAATGAAGTGCCCCCTCTCTGACATTCTCAGTCACTACCCTGCTTCCAGGGGGCTTTTCCCTGAGTGTTTCTCTTTGTACTTTCCAAGGCAGGAAGAGAAAGCTGAGCGTGGAAAGGGCTGTCCCGCGTGGATGGCTCCGCTCCCATCAGCCAGCACAAGCACATCAGCAGGTGGAGCTTCTCTCTCCTCCAGGGAAGCACATCCACTGCCTTGCCCTTCTCATGGAAGTCAGCACCATGAAGCACCTGATGACTTTCAAAACATAACCAGGTGCAGCAAGTGCTGTTGTCTTTGAGCCGAACCCAATTCCCATGCCTGCCAGGTATGGCCTGGCTAGTTCTGTGACACCAGGCTTGAATCCTGCTTCTGCTCTGCCTCTTCCAGGAGCTTTCCTGAAAACTTTTAGGAAGAATTACTGAAAGCAGCAGCTACCAGTACTGAGGTAAATGAATTCAGTATTGTGATTGCAATTTCCTCAACCTCTTATATCTGACTGGAATATACTCCTCATTTAATGATCCACAGAGATCTGTCACCCGGCTCTTAAATCATCATCCCTGCACTTTAACATGTTCCTCCATCTTTCTATTCTTCTAACAGAGGGATAAAAATGAGCAATGGAAAAATCAATTGACAGCCAATAAAGCAAGTCTCCTGCTTGTAAATACCAGCTAAAGCACAGGATGCTCCTCGATTCACATGAGAGTCACAATAGAACTGCATCTGAGAGCGTCAGCAAAGAGACAACAGCAAATGACAACATAATAAGGTGGAATTATGTAAGAAAGAGCCTAATTTCTTGAATCACAGACTGGCTTGAGTTAGAAGGGACCTTTCAAGGTCAGCCAGTCCAACCAACGCCCTGCAGGGAGCAGGGACATCTGCACCAAGAGCAGGTTACTCAGAGCCCCAGCCAACCTCCCCTGGGATGGTGCCAGGGATGGGGCAGCCACCACCTCTCTGGGCAGCCTGGGCCAGGCTCTCAGCGCCTTCATAGAAGAAAAATGTTTTGCTATCTCATCTAAATCTCCCTGTAGAAATCTAGGTTTAACAGGTCTGAAGCTACTGAATGATATTGTACTCTCTCAAAACATGGTCCAATGCATTCAGTGGCCAAAGATCTTGACAAAAATGACCAGACTAAAAGACCACAAAGTTTCACAAACTGCTGTAGAAAATATGTTTGCAGCTGTTGGGTTTTTATTTGAAGGAACATAAGCAGAAAGCAACTTCTTTTAGTGAGTACAGCTCTTGCTATCTATGACATCCCTGCTAGCAAGACCTAATTTTTCACCCTTGTGCTTTTAATAATAAGAATTCTCATGAAATTTGATATACATGCCCTGGGGCACTTTGTTTCCTAAGTAAAAACTCTTGTCTACCAACACAATTATTAGTAAACCCACAACAAAAATACTTCAGTGTCACTGGTGTTTCAACAGCAATAGAGCTGAACAGTTTCTTGTCATGTAAAACTTCACTGACCTTCTCCTCTGACTGCTCTGATCTCACCCTCACCTACCCCTCTTCCTGGGGTGCTCCACTCACGCCCTTTGGTGGCCCTCATCCCTCCCCAGTTGGGAGGGCCATGCTTTTGCTTCCTCAGTCTATAATTCAATCCTCTCCTCCCTTCTCAGCCACAAAGGCAATCTATCTCCTTAAATCACACCTTACAGGCTCATTTTTTTTCTCCTGCTATTTAGAACTCACTGCCTTCTGAATCATTTTGTGATACTTTAGATAACTTATATTGTATAGTGACAGTCATCTTGTGTTTTATTTCTTGGAGCTCCAAAATAAGTTGAGTGCCAAGTAATCACACAAATGGGTATCATTAAACATTTCCCTTTGAAAAATAAAATAATTTAATTAGAATATTCCCTTCCTTAGAGCTGCAGTATTGGATGCAGGATTGTAACCGAGACAGAAAGCAAAACTGAAGTATTTCAATCGATACAGAAACATAGACACTAAGCTCCAGGCAGTAGCAATAGCCTACCACATTCCATCTATTATTCCAAAGTTGGATGCTTCTCCCCCCCACCCCC
>JANHGN010026390.1:56958-85449 GCA_024605025.1 Megaceryle maxima
TGTAACTTTCCCTGAAGCTTCATGTCTCAATTACAAGCCCCAGAATCTCCTCCAAAGCAGCCATAAAGTTGCATGGGCATTTTCTAGCATGTAAATATATAAGGGGGGGGGAATTAATCATTTTAATATTATCACATGAAAATTCTCTATTTAAGAACACAGAGTTAAGCAGGAAGAAGTAAAGAATGAATTCCAAGTGCCAATATTCTATCACACGCCTCATGCTAGTTTATTCAAACTCCTGCTTTTCCAAGTATACACAGTAAAGATATCAGGTATTCAATAAATGTTTCCATAGTCACTGTTATCAGACAGTACGTTCAGTTGTTAAACCAGCAATTGATAGAGGACCACGGAAAGGGATTTTATGGCTCGTATCCAGCCTGTTACTAGAACACCTTTTTCCTAACAGTTTATAGACAGCTTTTAGCAAATGATTCAATGTCTACCTCTTCCACAATTATTTGCATGTTAAAAGCAGTAAATCTCAATACCTGTCCCCAAATATCCAGTCCTGCATTTCTAGGGTTACATTTTAACCCATTTCTCTCCCTTCAGCCTTACAATGGACAATTCCTCCTGGCTTCATCCAGCACCCAATTCCACACGTGCTCCTTGTGCAAGGTCATCACTGCAAGTGCTAAAACTGGTTCCAAAACCACTTTTGAAGGCACTGGACAAGCAGCACCACTCTAGATCAACAATTCCACTCAAAAGAAGCTGCCACCTCCTCTTTCATTACTTAACTCTGTTTCCATTGCATTCATCTGACCTACATGTAAAAAAAAAACAAAACAACCAACCAAACCAACCCACACATTTCCTATGAAGAATCTTTGGGTTTTGGTTTGTTTTTTTTTTTAATAAAAAGATTATTTCCTTATTCTTTAAAAGAGTAACACAAATTGTGTGGGTAACACAAAAAAACCCCACCCAAACTTACAATCCATATTATATGCTTTAATATATATGTTTTTTATTATTCTACCTTGTGACCCTTCAAGCCTGAAGCAACAATGTATATAGATTACAGCCACATAATCCAAAGCAGTTGAAAATTGGACATGAAGTTTGTACTTCCACTTATTTTTCTAAACTAACAAACAGCCCAATCAGAACCCACTTAAAATTACACTATCAATATTCTTTTCAGACACTATTTTTCATTTTTCTTGTAAATAAAGGTTGTTATTGTTAAGGTGTAGAGTTATTTGTTTTAATGAAGCACAAAGCCAGGAGTTCCCTCACCGAAGGCTTGACCAACACAATCAGAAGTGACATAGGACCTGCTCTGAGAAGCTTCTATGATAACATACAATATGTATATGCAAGTAGATACATAGAATAGAATCACAGAATCATTTTGCTTGGGAGAACCCTTTCAGATCATCAAGTCCAACCATTCCCCCAGCACTTCCAGGACACCACTGACCCCTGTCCCTCAGCACCACAGCTCCACGGGGGCTTGGAAACCCCTCCAGGGATCACAGGGACTCCACCCCTGCCCTGGACAACCCTTGCAGGGAAGAAATTTTTTCCCTAATATCCAAGCTAAATCTCCCCTGGCACAACTTGAGCCCCATAAGTACAGGTAGGAAAGAGAAAAATGTGTGAAGAAATGGCCACAGATTCTGCACAGCCATAAGTCAGTGAAATACTGTAGATTTTAAGTCACCTGCCTTTACCCTGTGTATGGAATACATGGAACAGCAAACCAGCATTGCATTTATTTAGTGCCCACCCAAAGCAGAGATAATTAACAGATGTAAAAGGTCAGCTCTCTGCAGCCATCTGTTTGGTTTTATGGACCCATCCCCATCAAACGCATCCAACTACAAATCCTGAGCAAGAGCCAGTCCTGCAGCAATGGCATCTGCTATTAATAAGGATCCCTGTAGCCAAAAGGCTCACCTGGATATTCTGAAATATGGTGAGTTTCTGAAATATGAGTTCCTTGCAAAGACTTTTTTTTACAGAATATATTAACAAAACATGAAGTAGGGGTTGAGGTGGCTGGAAATTAGACCAGCACAAACAGGCCATATTTCAAGACTCCTTAGAAAATTAGGAGGGAAAGATCTACTCAGATTAACAACTGTGTCCAGCTTTACGTGCAGAGACAGAGATAATTCAGCACTTGTTCACATTTCATTTTAATTGTCACCGAATTAGTCGCCAAAGACTACAGGTGCTTTCCAACAAAGTGTTAAATCAACAACTAGAAAAAAAGTGCACTAGAATACATTTTCCTAACAAACACTAATCACTTTTATTATTAATCTTTAGCCTAGGGCATCCTTAAAACGCATCAAAACTGACTGTAGGAATTCATCTACTTCAAGTCCTGATTTCCAGTTTATGACCTTGCTGGAAGGGTTTCCTGGATGCTACTTGCTGGGTCTTTCCCTTCACCTGTCCCTGAAATGCCCATCAGCAATTGATTGATCCTGTGCTTGTAGCCCACTGTTGTCCCAGGAGCACAACCCATGCCACCAGCCCAGGGCTATTGCTTTTCTAGTGCTTAACTCACTGAAGATGGGAGGAGGGAAATATTCCCAAAGGAAGTGGGACACTGCTGCAGAAAAGCTGCCTCTGAGACAACCGAGAGCTGGGGAGGGGAGCACGGTCTGTGGAAGACACGGAGCAGCCCCAAAGAGGCTGTCAGGAAACCAAATGAGGAAAGCATTGTGTATAGACCCTTCCCAGGTGAAAGAGGCTCACAAGTGCTATTCTGCCACTTCATTTGGCACTTTTTCCCAAGTATTAACAGAGAACATTTTCACAACTCGTTTTTTCCCCTCCTTCCTGTATAGGGCTTCTGAGCACCCTGCTCTAGGTGCAGATGTCCTTGCTCACTGCAGGGGGGTTGGACTAGATGAGCTTGAAAGGTTCCTTCCCACCCAAACCATCCCATGATTCTATAGTACCCCATTAAATCTGATTACTCACAATCTAATTAAATCACAGTCACAGAAAGCAATAGCAAACAGGGACAGTGCCTTACTAGGAACTGCACCTCCAAGTGCTGCCACCACTCCATGGGTCACCTACTTTGTGTGTAGGACAAGAAAACCAAACCATAGCATCTCCAACGCAGAGGATGCACTGTGCTCTCTTCCCTTCTGGACCAACAGAGTCCTGTATCCCTCAGGATAGAATAAGAAAAGAAGTCCTATCCCTTTTTTGCCATGTACAAACCCAAGATGCCTACATCTCATAGCACTCAGTGGCCATTCCCAAAGATCAGTTGCACTCAGCTGCGACCGTGCCGCTCTCTCCTGGTGTACGGCTCTCGGCAGCCTCTTTCTGCTTCATTTATTTCAGACAGCAGACCCAGGCACATTTGTGCTGTGTCGTGCTGTGCTCCTGTTAACATCAATATCATTTAGCCCATACAAGCCCATGCTTTGGTTTTTACATACATTACAATGACACAAGATTAACGATACAAGCGTAGAACTGAAGTTTAAATGTTGCCTCATGAGAAAGGAAGACAGGGATTTCTTCAGTAAAATCCACAGTAAGTCTCTAACAGGTTATTCCACATTTCACCAATTATCATTTTCTTACAAATAAACTCATCTAGAAAAGATGAGTTTTTCCCATGCTGAGGTAACAAGAGGTAACCTACTGTGAGAAAAAGTGCTTTTAGCTGGCATGATACTGAACCAGTAGCTCTGTCAGAGAGTCTATGAGATTTCAGGTTTGAGTAATCTGCCTGATCCTTTCAGAAAGAAAAAAATCCCTGCATAGAAACAAGCAACAAAAACAAAACACCCACACTGACTTTTTTTTGGTATAGGAGCTGGTAAGGAAGTCAAAATAGATCTGGCTGGGTTTGGACAGGCATACCAAAGAGAAAGCCATCAGCCATAATAGGACTTTTGTCTTTCTTTTTAAATAAATCTTGGGATTCTCCTGATGACAGAGGAGTCAGGGGAGGAAAGAAGTGACTCAGTATGGGGCTCAAACTATTTTGTACATGGAATTTTAACTAAGGAGTGGTTTAAAGCATCAGTCCTGAACTGCTTTCCCATAGTACAAATTTGAGTGAAGGCAATTGATTTTACAAAACTGAAAAAGGTAAACTGATTTTATCACAGACTAGTTCAGGTGGGAAGGGACCTTCCAAGCTCATCCAGTCCAACCCCCCTGCAGGGAGCAGGGCCATCTGCACCTAGAGCAGGGTGCTCAGAGCCCCGGCCAACCTCCCCTGGGATGGTGCCAGGGATGGGGCAGCAGCCACCTCTCTGGGCAGCCTGGGCCAGGCTCTCACCACCCTCTAACAAAAAATTTCTCCCTTCTCTCTGGTCTAAATCTCCCTTTTTTAGCTTCAAACCATCACCCCTTGTCCTGTCCCAACAGGCCTTGCTCAAAAGTCTGTCCCCCTCTTTCTTATAGGACCCTTTAAATACTGAAAGGTGGCAAGAAGGTCTCTCCCTGGAGCCTTCTCTTCTCCAGGCTGAACACCCCCAACTCTCTCATCCTGACCTCACCAGAGATAAGTTCTCAGATAATTTTTGCCTCCTCCAGTCCAGCTCCAACAGGTCCCTGTCTCATAGTTCTTTCCATGGTTTTGATTTATTGTTGTCTAAACTGAAACCCAGGAACTCTAATAAGCACAAGGTAAACAAACCTTGCTCAGATCAAAGCACATGGCTGCGCCAATTAGCGACCAAGTAACCAGCAGCATGACAAATGGTAACCCTTTAATTACAGCCTCAAGAACAGTGCCAAGCATTTTGTATTTTCTGTTTATCCGAAGAGCAAGGAGCTTGCCACATGTTTCTCATGTCTCCAAAGACTAATTAAACCTGGCCACCCTTGCTCCCAGGCACCTGAGTACCTGCTCAATCTCCCTGGGTAAACACAGCTTCCAGCCTTCATCTGCTGGTGCTCTCCCAGGGACCCTTTGCTTCTTGGCTAGTCACTCACTATGAAATTTCTCCTGTTAATTCAGCTGAGTGGTGCTGAGCTGCAGCACCCCACCCCCCCATCTATTTTATGCTTCCCCTTCCATGAACAAAGGAGATGGGCAATTGAAGAAGATGAAGATCAAAAAGCTGAGTTAAGAGACTGAAGGACTTCAGTGAGAGACACTTACTGAGGATGCCATATAGAAAACAAAAAGGACAGAGTAGTAAACCAAGAGTTTCTACACATACACCACACTACTGTTAAGCCCAGAGTAGTTATGTGTATGGGATGCTATTCGGTGAGGATTAACAAGACACAATGTGGTTTTATTCCTTTATTTGTAGCAGATCTCACTTATAAACTGTTGTATAATTTATAAATATTTAAACACAAAGGTAAAATCATATGAAGATACATAAGCTTGGCAATTAAATCCCTTCGACACACAGTGCTGGGCTCCTGTAAAATGCTGTGAGGTTATTGTTCTTCTGAGTATCATTACAATAAAATGAGCCCACAGTTAATGCACCACAGATTAGTAGTATCAAACAGCTCTCCTGAATAAAAGATGCAGACATACCAAAAAGACAGACTGGGATATTAATATTTGCCAGGAGTAAGCAAGTTCAGAGAACTACCAGTATCTGTTCATAGAGAAAGTTTTGAGGTCAAGGCAACTTTAACCATGAGGAATGATGATAAACTGAAGTTCATTTGCATTGAAGGACATTCCAGGAGAACAGGTTTCCAGATCTAAATTTATGCCCTGAAGAGCACTGTACCTTGGGATACCATCAATTGGTCTCCCCGGGCTGCTGACCTGTTCAGATGGTGGCAGAGGACCCTCAGCCCGTGTCACCTGGGCCAGTCACAGCTCCGGTACGAGGCACACAGCCAATTCATCACAGACCCATTTGCTGGGAAGCAGAGGGTTTGACAGCTCCTGAGCCTCATCGCTCCATCGCTCTAAAAACCTCTGCCTGACAGAAATACTCAGTCAATTAAGGGAGATGGCTGCAAAGGACTGAAATGGCTTTGCTGTTCTTCCCCCCTCCCCCATTTAGACCCAGTAGTATTGTTAAAGAAATTTAAAGTGTTCCAAAGAAGGCAACAGCACTTGTACAATGGCTTCCCAACAGCCACTTAACTGCAGCAATTGCCAACATATTTGTTTGTAAAAGATAATTGCCCTTCTAGATCATTCAGGAAACAAGCCTGGCTCCCAGCTTCAAAACTCCAAACAGTTTGTGTTTAAGTAGACTTAGCTATTAAATGCTTTTTCTTGTATACTGCAAAAATAAAACCAACCCAGGGCTACATTAAATCACATAGAATGGCATTTTGTGAAGTATTAAATATATACTTGGAATATGTTTTGAAAATAGTGTATGCAAATGAGAGAGATTAATTATTTATTGCTAAACCCACTGAAATTTCATACTATATTTTGAAATATTAACCAGGGCTATGCTTAATTTGGTTACAGAGAGGGTACTTTGAATTTAAGAGTATTCACAGCAAAGTAATAAGAAACATTAGAAAACATTTTCTCAGCTTTGTATTTCAGTTCTTTATACGATGCTCCCACCTTCTTGTGTCAATTTTCTATATTTGTGAGATCAGGTTTTAGTTCCTCAAGTGGTCAGATAAAATAAGAATTTCCATTGTGTCAGTAGAAACAACATTTTAAAATTGACCTGTCCACACATTAGCAGACCAAGTTCTTACTTTCTCCCTTCACTTCTGTATCACTTCCTTTTCCAAGGGCTCCCTTCTCTGCCATTTATTATGTTGCAGTCTTCACGGGCCACTAACATTGATGTGCAGTTTAAGTCAGTGAAAAATTAACATTTATTTATTCAAGTGTTACATGACCTGCTTCAATTTGAGGTTTTATTTGCAATTTATGTTTATTAACAACTGATCAAAGACTCAAAACATATCCTAGAAAAAAAATCTAAGTAACATCAGTTCTGTAATCCTTGTCATTGGGCAAATAAATTCTTTTCAATTGAGTATTTGTTACCAGACTAGCTTTCTGCAGCCAGTATTTTGGCTTCTTGCCTTGATGACTTCCTATATCTGAGAAAAAGTTAAAATTTACAGGGCTTGTTTAACTGTGCTGTCTTTGTTAGTACTGTTTAGCAGGAGACTTTTCTTTATATGCTCTGGTTTTGCTTTGGGATCATTAATAGCTCCTTCAGATTTCCTTTTCTTGCTTTTACATTTTTTAAGTGTTTCTTGAATAATTAAAAGCACAGCAACATGCATTTCAGCTCAATGAAAAGCTGCTATTAGAAAAGTATGATGTCCATGTCACCTTTAATCCTCTCGCAGCTCTTCAAAGACCAAAAAAGATGACAATTCATCTAAATAGGAGTCAGTTCTCAAAAGGTTACAGGCACCTGTGCTAGAAAGACAGTAATGATTCCATGAGAGCACCAGAACAGTCAGTGAACCTTTGTCTTTTAAACACCAGCAGTATACTTCAGATAAACCACAGGAATTAAGACAGACAACAATACCCACTGGGACAGCTCAAGTCCACACACTAGTCATTTAAGAGACATGAAAACACAACATGCTTTACTTGCTTTCAAGTCTGTCTTAAATGATGTGAAAGAGATGGATATCCACAAGTAAACACGCCAAATCCTGGTGGACAAGCAGCTCGATCAAGTTGCTCAACAAGGGCATCACCAGCAGAACTGATAAAGTCACTACCCTGCTCAGCACTGGTGAAGTCACACCTGGAATGCCATGTTCACTTTTGGTCCCTACCATACATATACATGTGGACAGGCTGGAAAGGGCCCAGAGAAGGGTTCAAAAATTGATCTGAGGACAGGGAAGATGCCACCTAAGAAAAGGCTGAGAGAACTGGGTTTGTTCTGCCTGGAGAAAAGACGACTTGGAGGAGACATTATCACCATGTTCTAGTATTTAAAGGGTGGCTACTAAGATGGAGACTCCCTTTTAACAGGGGCTCTCAAAAAAGAAAGGGGTTAATGAGTACAAGTTACTCCTGGGGAGATTCTGATGGGACACGAGGAAAATGTTTCACAGGGAGAACAATCAACCACTGAAACCAACTCTCCAGAGAAGCAGTGAAGACCCAACATTGGGCACACTTAAGATTCAGCTGGACACACTGCTGGGCTATCCTGTCTAGACCATGGTTCTCCTAGGAAAGGTTGGACCAGATTGTTGAGGTCCCTTGTATTCAACAAGGCTATTCTATGTAGCAAGAAGAGAATTTCTTACACCTAGCCCAGAAGTACATTCTGACCTGATGTCAAGTAGGGACCACAGAGCTGCCACAAAGGATGCAGAAGATAGCCCAGTTTTGTGCTGCAGCTCTTGGGCTACTGAATTCTTCTTTAATGTAGATGTGCTTGGATTTTTCAGGTCTTATTTTATCTAACTTTTGTTTAAGCTTATGACAGTAGAGGAGCAAAGAATTGTTAGCCCTGCTCTCCACACGCAGTCTGGTATCCAAGTAATTTGACAAGGAATTTGCTTTTGTGTATAGAGGCTAGAAGTAATTGCACAAATAAGTATACCATGGACCTCAGTAAAGCAGTTTACATGGTATTTTAAGGATTAAGCACTAAGCAGTGCGTGTGTTGGATAAGAATGGGAGGGCAAGACAATTTCTCAGCTCCTTACACCAGATATATATATTCTGGTGGGTGGGGAGCAAGTTATGGCTTATATCAGGTGAGCTTTTGATGGGACAATGCAAGGATGTTGGATGTTAAGAAAGCATTCCAGAAATGACAGGAGAAACAGGTGGGGGGAAAAAAGTACAACAAAGAGCAGAAGTTCAGAGAGCTGGAGAGGGTCCCAAGACCAGTTTGGTCAGACCTAGAAGCAAAGCCACCCACAGTTCTTCACTCAGCTTCTGAATTACATCTTTCAGGCAGGCTTGACCTGCCTTTCCACTGCTTCTGCAGCATTTCTGTGGAAGAAGTTGGTTTTTCCAGTGAGCACTGTGGAAATATTTAACGCCAAAACTGATTTCAATAAACTTTGCATGAACTGTGTTAATCCTGATATAGGACCTGTGATCCTCTGAGCCCCTAAAGATCTGCCGCTTCAAAGGAAACATTTAAGAATACAAAACCAGCTAAATCAGCAATTCTAGGATTACAGGCTAAAAGTGCTGTGAGGATTTTGATGCCTAACTCTGAACCTGATAAACTTTGCACTCTTGACCTCAGCATGAGCCACAGCTGCTTCCTTAGATCTCCCTTAGCACTTTAGAATGTAATTTTCTATGCCAAATTTTCTTAGAGGAAACACTTGACATCTAGTTCACATCTAAATTGATTTCAATCAGAAACCAAGGGGGTCTGAAATATCCTAACTTGGGGTCCTTCAGGGTTGGATGTTCACACTGGAGCTTTCACACTTCAAGTCATTTTTTTCAGCACAGCCTCCATCACTCGCTTTTTTAAAAAGCACCCTGGGAAGTTGCCTGCTTCCCCTCCAGAGCAGTGAAACAAGCTCAATTCCTTCCTCAGCATTCAAAAAATTACATAAAAATATTCAAAGAATCAAACTCATGACTCTCAACACTAGACCATCAGCTCATCGGAATCTGGCAGTGAGCATTTGTATGAATAGAGAAGAAAAGAAGGATTAGAAGAGGATAGGGAAGCAGGGGCATCTGTTTCATTCAGTTTGCTGGGGACAGAGAAGCACATAAATCCCTATTTCAGAGCTTATCAGCCCACCTGCAGTTGAGGCTCTTCTCCAGGCTGACTGCTGTGTTAGGGGCAATTACTGAAATGCATAATCAGCCCTGAAAACACATCCAGAACCTTTTCCAGTGTTAACAGCCTCATTCACAAGCGACAGGGTAAGGTACTTTCATGCAATTCTTGGATCTCTCCAGGACAGCGAATGCCTCAGTGACAAGTGACCACTTCAGCAGGTGCAAGAACCACCTCCCCAGAGAATTTCTGTCAGTGCTGCCCTAGCCATGACCACTCAGCACCTCAGGAAAGTAGAAAGGCCAGGCAGTGGGTGGCAGGAAAAGGAAAGGACAAGGTTGTTCTTATGACATTGCTTTGTCACTGTTGCATTCCCAGTAAGGTTTGGTCATCCAGTTGGGAGAGACACAATTCTGGGTAATTTAGGCAAGGGATCATATAGTTCTGATACCTGGAACAGCCACCATCAGTGGCTTCTCAACAGCCAAGAGCCTGAAACGCATCCACATCAACTGTTTAATCACTTATCCTGAATGATGCATAGACATGTAAAAACAGAGTCTCTACGTGCAGGATTTGCCTCCATCCACTGGAAGAAAAATATGTCTAATGAGTTAAGTCATCAGCAATACTGCAAACAGCAGGCATCTGCCACACTGCTTACATTAAACTCCAAGTGAGGAAGGTAAATGACATAACTTCTGCTTTCCCCCCCATTACAATGGAAAAAAAAAGACCCAAACCTTGCCATTAATCACAGCTTTGCTCTTAAGCAGCACCATACCATTACTGCAAGATAGGCTTTCAGTGAGTAATAAAGAACTAACAGGATAATGGTAGTGGAATAGCAAATGAAATCCCTTCTTGCTCACATTTGTTCCACTTCTCTGCACTGATAGTAAAAATACATAAGATGGGACACTGAAGATATCCATATGCAGTGCATAAAAATGAAGGGGGGTGGGAATAAAAGCTAGTGGATACCATTTTCTCATGCATCATCAACTGCTTTCTGCCTAAGCCATACTAAACTGCTAAGAAGCAGTAAAAAGCTGCAACTGGAGAACTACAGAAAACTCAAGGCATGTAAATAGAAGCTAGTCTAAAAAATAACAGTTCTCATCCATAGACACATCCCTTGTAGCCATTTTCTTTATCTGCATTTTCAGGTCTGGAAGTATTTGCAGTTGTACACTTAACATAAATGATCCCTGACAAATAGTTCCTAAAAAATAGTTTGCATGGCCTTAACTCAGTGTATAAGGCAATGGGTTTTGGAGGCCACTTTAGTACCAAGTAGTTACAACAGAAGTTTGGTCTGTAGTGGAAAAAAAGAATAAGAGTTGTATGTTATGTCTCCACTTTGTCCTCATGTTTCAGAGTCACTCATTGCTCAAGTCTTCTCTCAAGGTAAGTTTTATGATGCATTTCTACTGCATAAGCTTCCACAGATGAAAATTCACGCTGGGAATCCACCCTGCACAGAGCCAGGGGAATGCAAATTTGCCTGTGACTTTTCTGAAGAGTTTCAGCTTCATAAATGTACCTAGTGTACTGCTTCCAGCTTTTTTTTCTTTGACCTTATTCAGAGATCCTAGTTTGTAATTATCTAGCCTTCTGTTTCTCTCACATGGCCACTCTGGGAACTTCACCAGAATATGGCATAACAGTCAAAATAAAGTGTTATAACCTCACTGTTGTTAAGAGTTCATTATTTCCAGCATACACATTTCTGCCCTGTTACAACTGTTACGAGTCAGTTGTCAGAGCTGGCTGTTCAAAAGGCATCAGACAATTGTCTACTTAATTGTGATTATGTATTTTTAATTACAGGGGTATTGTGGAGCATCTCTGCAGTGAGGAAAGGCTGGGAGACCTGGGGCTGTACAGGCTGGAGAAGACTGAAAGGGGATCTTATCCACCCAGGATAGAGAGTCATTGATAAAAAAAGTGGGGAAACATTGGACTAGATGTCAAGGTGATGGGAAAGATGGCTAGGGGTGGTTTGGTCCTTTTTTTGGTCCTCCTTTTGGGGGAGAAGGGAGAAGCCACTGTCATCACTTACATCAAACTAACACTTAACTGAACTAACTACTGGTTCCCCAAAAGGAACAAAACTTCAGACAAATCATCCCCATTTCACAGGTTTCCAATGCATTTAAAAACATGCTTTAACACTTCCTGGGCAAGAGCTCATACAAGTTTTGTACTGCATGAGAGGAACAGCCAAGACAAAGGTCTTATGGAAGGAAAAAGCTGGTTTAGCACATCACTGTCATGAGTTGTTTTATAGGATAAATAAAACCTAGAAAAATCACAATTCCATCAAAAAACTCCATCAGAAACAACACTGGCCAAAATACATCCCCTTGTTATTGCTGCAACCCGAGAGTCTGCCCTTCCACATTACATTGAACACGAGACAGAAAGAACGAGCACCACGTACAGTAGAGAATAATCTATAAAACCTTTTACAAATATTTGCAAGAACTAAAGAAAACACAAAGAAATAAGAGTGGTACAAAAAACTGAGCTCAGACAAAAACTGTCTTTTTTCATACTTATAAATTAATCCCTTTACAGCAAGGAGAAGAGTAGGCGAGCGTGTATCGCACAACAGAATTCCAACAATTACTTTTTTTTTATTTCCATCTATAAATTTGAAGATGCAGTTGCCAGCTTTTTTGGTGCCTCCTGTAATTTTCCTGCAGACACCAAGTCTCCAGACAATTTATGATAAGATTGATATATTAAGTATAAAGTGGTTTTACTATTTAGCCCTTACTACACATCCACAGTTTGATTATCAAACCCTTTCAGGGAAAACACCATTTCCTACTAAAAAAAGCCCAGACAAAATTGATAAGGCACAATTATTCACAGCTTAAAGCCCAGTTTTAGATGTGCTCCTGCATCCATTTAATTTCAGCTAGGCGAATTCCTTGAATTTTGTGCCTGTCAATCTACACAAAACAACAAATATTAGGTTTTCAATACGAGAATCTTTTTCTCTATAGTTTTTTTATTTCAAATGCTAAATCTACCCACATTTAAGAGCAGCCCACCCAGTGACAGCAACTGAAATTCACATTTGAACTTTGCATCATTAAAGACTCTGCTCACAGGCTTGTGCTTAATACATGTGCTGAGTGGTAAGGAATTCTTAAAGAGTTGCACTAACAGGCTAAATGTTACACGAATAATAAACTGATCAAAAAATATTACACTGAAAGACTTTTAATCCAAAAATACTGATTCAACAGTAAAAACTCCATAAAAATTCATAAACAGTTCAAATCCTGTCAGAAACAAAACAGGTGGGCTTTCTACAAGCCTAGATCCCTCAAATGCTCATAGTTTTGCTTTCTGGATTGACTGAACAATTCCTCAAGGAGCAATTTCTTTGCAAGGGTCAACCCCAAGACTGCACAACACACGCACAGCAGAGTATTTAATTTTAGTGACATGCTTCTAAACACCCTTATTTTCCTGTTCCACATGTGTATGAGCTCATTTCTTACAGGGATGGCTGAAGGTTCTGTGATAACTGCTAAGACCACAGACACACTTTTGAAGAAACTACAACTTTTGTATTAGGTGAAAAAAATTGACTTCTCAGTTTTCAACTATTTTGCATTAAATTCCAGCTAACTGAATTTGACAGAGCTTTTGAATGCTTCTCAGCAGATTCTGGGCAGCCTTCTTTCTTCTAGGCACTCTTCACCTGTACTGTATCTGTCATGCTGCATTAGGACTAGAGATTCCAATCACACGACAGAGGAAAGTATGTCACTTGACACAAAGCAGAAGTCATCCAGACATCCACAGAGAAGACTGAAGCTACATCAAAGTGTCAACACTTAGAGAAGCACCACAATAGAATTTCTGAACAAAAGTAACATTGTCTGCCAAAAATTTCTTAGAGAAGGTTTACCTATTAAAAAGCAGCTTTTCTTTTCCTAGTTCTATTCCACCCCCCAAATAAAACAGTACTTGAAGCCCCTCCCCACTTGGGAGTTGGGCTAGATGAGCTTTAAAACACTCCTTCCAAGGCAAAGCATTCTATGAACACAATCATGTAGTAGAACACCACATAATATTTCATTCTACGGCAACATCCTCCAGAGTTTTATAGCTTGCAATGAAAAGATGCAAAAAAAATTGACAGATCTGTTATCAGCAGTTACCAAAAGTCTATAGTTATGATGGAAGCTCTCCCACGTGGAACACATTTCACTGGCTGTTAGAAGTAACCACTAGTGTAGCTTCCTCTTAAACCAATGTTTTAATGGAGATGCTCCACAAGTTCACATAGAAAGTTTGATCTTTACATCCTACCATTGCTGATGCAGAACATACCATTATATTGCATGTCTCCTATGCTTCTCTAAGTCCTAAGCTCTCAGCCACACAAGATAGAAAATATTATCAATTTCACTATGGATGTGTCCCACACACATGGGGCCAGATGTTGCATGAACAGAGATGAATAGTTCAGTAGGAAATGGTCAGCTTTCTGAAACTGGGCTCTTGGAACTCCACTGACTGAACAAAATGATCTACCAGGATAATAAAAACCCCACATGTATCCATTTATTCATTTGAGTGCTGCTCCTTGTGGTTATTTTTCACAAGCCAGGAAAGGAACAGAATTGTGCATGGCCATGACATGTGTCCAGATACTTCTGATGAGGAGACAGTGTCAGGGCAAGGCTGCTCAGCCAGTATTTCTAATGCAAAACTGTAATTGTGTATAGACTTAAACAGGGAAATATTGAATAAAAGCTCTGTATGACACTTAGAGACATCATTTACTGCCCAGAGAGGCTGTGGAGTCTCCTCTGGAGACTTTCCAGACCTGTCTGGATGCATCTCAGTGATCTGCTCTAGTTCTGGCCTACTCAGGTGGGGGGGTTGGACTCCATCTTCAGAGGTCCCTTCCAACCCCTACCATTCTGTGATTATATAATAAAACAGCCTCAAAACCTGAGATATTTTCTTGCTTATCCAGAAGTCAGCATATATTACCTTCTGACATTGGGAAAAGCCTTTGTTCCCAACTAAGAAAGTGAGAGCAGAACGGACCTTGAAAGCATCTTAAAGTAATGGAGGACTTAAGAAAATGGATAATCAGATACTTTTAGCCTGGCAAAAACTGCAAGCACATTAATAATAGATGACCAGAGCTACTCAGCATGATGTAGGGATCTGTGAAATGCTACAGAGCCAAGTCTCGTGCTAGGGAAGCACTGGCAGAGCCAGCACATGTGAAAGAAATCTTCCCTCGAGGATGGTCCAGAGGGTATATTCTTAACCACAACACTTTTCAGATTAGAAAAGGGTACTCATTTTTTGCAGGCTTCCTAATGGTTCAATGACTTCATCTAATGGCACCTTCTTAATAGTGATGCACTTGCTGAGCCCAGCCAGTGGCACGGCCGCCTCGGTTACAACTCGATCCCTCCGGGTAGAGATGCCTGAGTGGCAGGACATGAGTATCCGTAGCTCCTGCTGCTCTCAGTGGGAGATGAGGTTACTCACTCCCATAGAGGAGGTACTCAACACTTAGCACAGTCAGACTGATGTTCCTCTAGTACTTTATGTTCTTTAAAGTCACAGAGATTATCCCTCAAACAGCAGCATAATTTATTGCTTTGGTTTTAGAGGAAGAGAATTGAATGTGAATGGACTGCCTTGGAAATTACTTTTCTGCCTAGATGGTTGGGATTCACTGTCAGACATGCTTTTGTCATCCAGGGAAAGAGGTTCATGCAAAAAAAAGAAGGTTTCCCTCCCAAGAGATTAGGATTTCTCCTCCCTATAGCAGCAAACAGACTTTAGTTGCTTCTGTAACTCCAGTTACCAAAAATTGAACAAATGGGTTGACAAATATAACACCAAAAAACCCACATGAATTCAAGGTTCTTTGGATGCAAAGTAAACAGCACTTCTATCTTTCAGCAGAAACACACAACTCTTCCATGACTCAAAATGTGCCCTTCCCTGTATGCAGAAGGTGAGTTCCAGCATTTTGGGGACACTTATTTTCCCCTGTTCTCCACAACACCCTTAAGAGGCTGACTCCTGCCTTCTCAGGAGCCTGTGTTCAGAGGTGACAATCCAAAGAGACACCCCCAGCTGAGCACACAGCCAGTGCAGGTATTTGCAAGCCTCATTCTGCAGGAGAGCTAATCCTGTCAGGATCAACTCAGACCTGTCAACACCTGAAAACAATCCTTCCAAAAGGGACTCCCCAGTTACCACATTACTCCTCAAAGGGATTTGTCATTGCAATGATTTTTAGCACCTCTAAACCATTTGGCAACCAGTACAGAATTAAAAAGCAACACGCTCTACAAATTACGAGCTCACCCAAGGACAGAATTTGGCTATCAAAATGTTAACATGCTCATAGTCACTTGAGGTCAATATGAAAAAGGAATGATGGTAAATGCATCTGGAAACATGAAGCAGCAAGTAGAAAAACAGCCCGAACTACAACTCCAGAGACTTTCTGTAGGGCCTAAACCAAAACATTTCCACACTTCCCTTTCTGACCCCATTACCAGTTTTGGTTTGGAAGCACCTGAGGCAAGGTGTATTTCAGATACACATCCTAGTCCAGAGCCAACCTCAGCCGTAGTGGGCTTCAAATGCTCTTTAGAAGTGCAAGCCAGGCATTGGATCTGAGGCATTAGTTACTTGGGCTTCCCAACAGAAGAACAAGGAGAGTGAAACCCCAGCAGTGTTGGAGCATCCTGGTATGTGCACCAACTACAGTTCAGCCTAGAAATCTAACCACAGCCTGGAAATCTCAGCAGAAACCAAGAGATTCACACAGCTGAGAATTGCACAGCTAGGCCAAGGGAGCCAAATATGCAAGAAAGCTAAAAAAACTAAACAATTAAATTATTCCCTGTAAAAGCAAAAGGCCAAAAATCTGTCACCCAACAAGATCTCAGGTTAACCTTGACATTCTTTTGGCCACAAGGCTCTGCAGAAACACTTCTTCGGGTTTCAGAGCAAAAGAGGTATCACAAGGACGAGACTTGAGGTGCCCTGCAGAGTCCTTGGTACAAGGACATGGACCTGTTGGCACAGGCTAAGGCCATAGCAATGATGGAAGGACTGGGACCCCTCTGCTGGGAGGCCAGGCTGGGACAGCTGGGGGTGTTCAGCCTGGAGAAAAGACTCTGGGGAGACCTTCTGGGGGCCTTTCAGAAAGATGGAGACCAACATTTCAGCAGAGCCTGGTGGGACAGGCCAAGGGGTGATGGTTTGAAACAGAAGAGACAGATTTAGACTAGAGAGAAGGAAGACATTATTGACAGTGAGGGTGGTGAGAGCCTGGCCCAGGTTGCCCAGAGAGGTGGTTGCTGCCCCATCCCTGGAACCATCATAGGTGACCTTGGCCAGGGCTCTGAGCAACCTGCTCTAGGTGCAGATGTCCACTGGATGGCCTTGAAAGGTCCCTTCCCACCCAAACCACTCTGATTACTGCCCTGCTAGGCAGCACTCTGCATCTCAGCTGCACAGGCTACATCTTGAAAGTCATCAGTGCATTCAGCTGATTGTACAGATGAAGAGATGTAACTGGCTACAATTAAAATCTAAACACTTACCTTCACGATTTCTACATAGCTCATGAAAAACCATATTAAAGACAGGAAAGGCTTCATCACTGAATCCAATTTAAATAAACTATGGCACTTTGTGGTTGCTGCTGGCACAACTCATGAGCCTTGGCTTTCAAACCACTACGGTTAAATATATATATTTAAATGTATTTATATAAATATACATTGGTAATACAACTTCAAGCCGTTCTTGGCATCTAACATACTTAAAGATGCTTAAACTCATTTGTGACATTTGAATGAAGTTTGGATTTAGGCTACTGTCATTCATACATCTAATTTGTCACTGCAAATCCAGGCTCGGAAGCACTTCTATTCCAACACTCCTGTTACAAGTTCTGACAACAACATTACAGCAAGTCACACTAATTCATCCATCAGGTATCACTTGTTCACGCTGTCTTTCCTGGCCTAACCAGACCTTTCTATGTGCTGTTTCATCCTTGTTTTTGGAAGTGCTCTGCTAAATAGCATTAATCTGTTTTAATAGAGGAATTCTATTTGTCTTCTAACTGCAAACAAATTTGCCCTCTCTTCCAGTTTAGAAAGGCAGGGACTGGAGGAACCTCTGGAGATCATCTGGTGCCACCCCCCTGCTCCATCCAGCAGGGTCACCCAGAGCAGGGGACCCAGCATTACAGTGTCCAGGTGGGGTTGGAATCTCCCCAGAGGAGGAGACCCCACCACCTCTCGGGCAGCCTGGGACAGGCTTGGAACTTGTTCTGAAATAGCTGGGAACAGATCATCTGGCTCCAGTGAAAAGGAGAACAGAAATGGAAACAGCCCATCCTTTCACAGTTAGGCACTGGAGCCAAGAGGTGCCTGTTGGTGAGAACAGCAGTTTATCAGAAGGATGAGGCTGAGCACAGATCTACAACTTTGACCAACATAAGAACTAAGTGGAAAGAGTGAGAACTGTTGAAAATGCCTCCCAAATGCGAGTATTTAGGTGAATACACTAAAACAGGCATCTTCCAAACATACAGCTGGCTGACTATAGACCAATTACAGAATCTTCAGTAGCTCAGGTGATCTCCATGAGGAGATCATCACTTCAGTTTTCTGAGTAGCTCCAGCTGCATTAGAGGGCAGAGAGGCTTTTCAGGTTTCTCCAACTTAAATTATTAATTCTACAGGAGCAGCAAGTTTTCTGTTTCAGTTAAAGCTCAACACCCTTAAACTGAAGATGGCTACTTAATTTATGAAAAAAATACATGCTAGAGAACTGAAACACCCTGCTCACACTGCAGTACAAAACTACAACAAGCTTTTAGCAGGAGAAAACAAGCAGCTCACAAGTAGATGTGGAACTATGCATTTGTGATGTTACTTCTGCACTATAATGCACTACAGCTTCCAGCTTAAAAAATTATTCAGCTTTTTATTCTTTGATTGGAGACTCAACTTCCAACAGGATTATTCCTCTGTGCCCTCTGTTTTTACAAAATCTCCACTCAAAATGCATTGACATACTACTATCTCTTCAATCCATCTAAAAATCTGCATTCAATTGTGGGTTTGGTTTTTGGAGCGTTTTGGTTTTCTTTCAGGGATGCTCAAGGCTGCTAAATCTTTGTGCATTTACTCATTTTCACCACAGCTTGTGCTGAGCCTCACCCACATGCTCCCAAGATCCAAAAGCACTTTGCTTGTGTGAGGTTCTGGGAACTGCCGACAGAGCAGTGAAGCTTCAGCATTCCAGAGCACAGAGCATTCAAGGCTCAAGCAAAGGCAAAGTCTAAAGCTGGATGTAGAAGACTGATTCCAAACTCCCTAGAGAATACCATCACAATACTGCTTTGCTGCCTGAACTCCTTTTAATCAAAAGGTCTGACACTAACAGAGGAACTTTACAATAGAGTAGTGAGAAACTGGCTTAGCAAAGGCATGTTAGGAAAGAATTTTTTCCTTAAGATCTTGTTTTCAGTGACAGCTTGGGCTGGAATTCCTCCCAGAGCCAACTTTCATCTGTCTGCTGAAGGAGGCTTCCATGTCCCACTTCCCTCACGCTCATCTAAATGCTCCTCTCTATACTTTTCATCCAATGCTCCCACATCATCTCACTATAAAAACATTTTGGGATCTTTCTGCTCATGGCTTATCTCCCAGTGATGAATCTTGTTCTGCTTTTTCTGTAGCTGCTTCGGTGTCTGACAAAACTCTCCTTCGGGAAGTTCCATTTGGCTCATTGTCAAACATATGCTCTTTATACTTCTCAGCCAAAACTTCAGTACTGATGAAATAAAAAACAAACACCTTTCTCTCAATCAGCTTGAGAGATCCATGGAAGAACCAACTGTGATTATTCAACAAAAATAACTTTCTACCACTTCACATGATTTTCAATTTCACTGCTTCATGATGTTAATTTCTCTCTATTTGTCTGGTAGAAACTGCTTGTTGCACTAAGTAGAAAACTTTTTTTCTTTTCCTTTTTACTGTAATGCTGGCATTTACCAGGCAGGAGGAGTTCTCCACTGGTTTTGCTTGAACTTCTCTTTGTAAAGAGCCTATATGTAAAAGGGTGACTTTCAGCAACTATAATGAGCACTGGAGGGCATTCAGCAACTCCTAAGAACAAGTCCCAAATCACCACAGCATTATAAAATCCATCTGACCCAAGACTACATGCAAGGTATGGAGGCATCTGAGGAAAGATAAGGAAGTATAGTAAAAAGCCAAAAGACTAAAATAAAATATTTTACTACCTTTTTATTACCAGGGTCTTAAGCACTCTATGTTCCTGAGTTCAGAGAACAGTGATTCAATTCACCTTACCCCTGGCTTTTACAGACCTACCAAAGGCTCAGATCCATAGCAAGGTTACAAAGACTTCGCTGGTCACACATTAAAAAGACCACGACATAGTAAAATCCATCACAGTGCTGCTGGCACCGCCGTCAAGGAATTACTGGTCTTGCTAAGTGTAGTAGGGGGTCTGTGATTCAAAACCTGCTGGCATGCTCTTCTGGAAGGCATAACATTAATGGCACTGGACAGATGAGAAAACTGTTCCATATCTTTGATAACCACATGGTCATTTGGTCTGAGAAAACCATTCCAGCAGCAGAAGCTACAGCAATGACTTTGGACACTCACCTAAACTGGACTGAAACAAAGACTTGAGAAATAAGCAGCTCTGAATTCTGGCTTCAGTTTTCCCAAATCCCACACAGTCCTGACAACAACTCCCAGCACTCTCTCACATCCAACATCCTGTAGCTCCTCCACCTCCTCTCCCAGATCACATCCCTCTACTTGGTTTTTTTGGTTTGGTTTTTGGCTTTTTTTTTTTAAGCTTCTCGAGAAATACAGGTTGTTGACTAACAAGGGTCTTGATTCAACAGCAGCTTTTGAGACATAGAACAGATAAAAGCTGAACTCCCACCTAGGGAATTCAATCAGTCTCATCAAATCTGAGCTGTTTCAAAATTCAGAGCAAGGCATTTTCTATTTGCTATTTGCCCACATCCTATTTTCAAGGCAAAAAGGTCTCTTTGGTCACCAACCTTGACCCTCCTAGTATAACATAAAAAGTGGAAATTAAGATTGATATGGAGACTGTTTTTATCTGGACCACTAACATTTCATATCAGCCATAACATCCCCCCCCTTAACTCAGAAGTTCCAAATGTGACCTGGAGGTGCAAATCTCTGTATCATACTATCAGTCTCTTAAATTACACCATCACTTATTACTACTCCTTTATATTGCTCATCTGGAAACAAAAACATCCTGCTCATCTCCCTGTACAGATAAACAGGCTCTTTGCCCCAAAATGAGTACTTGGCAATTAATTAGAGGACTGAATGAATAAAATATATTTTGCTTCAACATTAATGATTTCAAAAGATCTGTCATATTACATTGCATCACGGAATTAGTAGTTGTGAAATATTAAGTGACAGGGCCATCACAGATCTCTCCATTAATTTGACACTGAAGTTTGATACCAACAGATACAACCAAATACCAGGATTCTTATTGTCATATCAATCCAATTCCCACAACATTACACCCACAACAAACTAAAACACTAACTATTGCAAAGCAATCCAAACTACCATATAATTTAAATACCCTCCTAATAAGGAATTGAAGGGTTTTATTCCTCATGCTATGGTGAGATGATCTAATCATGGGATAACCCAAGTTCAAAGGAATGCCATGGAGCTCTTTCCTCAGAGCAGGGTCAAATTCACCATCAGATACATTTGAGTTAGATCAGGTTTTTCAGAGGTGGGATCTGAAACTATTCGAGGACAGAACTTCCACAGCTTCTTTGGAAAACATGATCCAGGGTGTGATTGCTATCAGTGGGAATTATTTTTCTCCTAATATTCAGAGTTACCCCCATGTTACATCCCAGGTCCACTGCCTCTTCCCTTTTCACTGAGCACATTTAAGAAGAAGCCTTCCTAGCAGTATCTGCCCCAAATGCGTGAATTGAGTCCAGACTTATTCAAGCAAAGTATAAAACCTCCACTCACTTGGCTTGGGTAGTACCAGGGCCCACAAGAATCTGGGCAACTGGTTTGATGCTTTGCTCACCTAATCAATTAAATTCATTTATTTACATGGAAACATAACTTGGATAGCAGAAAAGAGCCAAAATACAATACTTTTATCCAAAGAATTCAAGAATTAAGACTATATTAAGATTTGTCAACTTTCCAGCTTGGCCCCAAGACTAAAAAAAATTCACTTTATGCCTGTAAAACACATGTAAAATATATACAGACTGAAAAGATGATCTGTGATTATATAGTCTTAGTTTCACATCCAAACTCCCCAAAATCAGCAAGATTTAAGCACTTCCCAATCATCTGCAAGCACAGTCAATCCCATAGGAGCTCTAAACATAAACTTACTGTGCGCTCGAGCTCTGCACATCCTACCCCAATTCCATTTGGGTCCAACAAAGCTATCCTTCCAAACTTCAGCACTTTCCAAAGACATAATCTCTCCTTCTGTCCCTGTTTCGCTCATATCTAAAGCTAAACTACAGCTGTTGCTCCATCACCCAGTGACCCCTCCCCAGCAGAAAAGAGGGATCAGAAAAAGGAGAAGGGTGAAACAAAACTGGACTTAATGGAACAGCAAAGCTAATATTAATGTCAATATAAATCTAGAAAGTCACACTCACCTCAGGGAACGTACAGCAGACACAATAAATGCAAAAGCAGAGCCTCGGGAGCAGGATGATGAACAAGACCCTCCCAGAAGAGAAGCACAAGAGAAAAAGGAGGAGAAGTCTCATCCTCTTCAGACTTCTCCTTTTGTACTGAGCATGATGTTTCTGGGACGGGATGGGATGAGATACACCTGGAGCCAACTCAGGACACCTGTCCTGGTTTGTGCCCCTCCCAGATGAAGCTCCTGGCTGACTCCAAACTGCTAACAGCTTGCAGACCTTGGCTGGCCTTTCATTCTATCCCTGTGAAACCACAACAGTCTCCTAGTCCCCAGACTTGTGTCTTGGCAGAATGTAGCAGATCTTGAAGTAGAAGCAGATCAGCAGCATATTCCAATGGTCTTAAAATAATCATTTCCAAAACTTACTGATAGGGAATGAAGTTCTTGTTATGAGTTTGTGTTAAAAACAGGAAGGATGGCTACATAATTTCCAATTTTCAGGGAATTAATTGCCAGTATTATCATTGAAATCTTAGTTCTTTCACTTTGTCACTGTAAAAATATTTATTATATGTTTATATGACAATTGACCAGTCACAGAGCATCAAGAAATTGTAGCGAAATAGACTGCTGGGGTGAATGGAGACTAAAATTAAGCAAGAGCTGCACGGCTTCTTTAAGAAATTCACTCAGAATCATAGAATAGAATAGAATTGTAGAATGGTTTGGGCTAGAAGGGACCTCTAAGGGTCATCCAGTCCAAGCCCCCTGCAGTGAGCAGGGCCATCTGCACCTAGAGCAGGGTGCTCAGAGGCTCATCGAGCCTCACCTTGAATATCTCCAGGGATGGGGCATCTATGACCTCCCTAGACACCCTGTTCCAGTGTTTCACCACTCTCAGTTCAGAAATTCCAGAGAGCTCTGAAAATTCAGGGTTCCTCAAGTTCTGAGTTCCCAATTTTGGGAAGTTTTAACTCAAGTAGGTCTGCTGGATGCAGTGTAACTGCTTCTGATCTTAATGTTAATGTTCAATGCAACTAATGACCCATACGAGGGGTGTATCAGCCTGTTAGGCACTGCCACCAGCAACAGTTACATATTTTGGGGATGTTATCTGAGTTACTGGGGCAAAACACCGTTCCCACGTCAGCTGCCTTAACAGAAGGGGCAACATCCTGCAACCAGCTCATTGTTTGGGGCTAAAATCCCAAGTGTCCTCACCCCTTCTAGCACAATAGGCACCCCCTCACACTTCCTCCTCCTTTATCACTGGACAGATGCTTCATCTCCAGATCAATGGACCGGTGATTCTTTTAGCAACATAAAAAGATGCAGTAATTTACCGGTTCAAAGATTTTTACTTTCTCAAATTTATCAAATCCCTCGAATCCCTGAGCTGTTTAACTGAGTAACTGTTATCTGTCAGTTCTAACCGACAAGCACCGAGAGGCAGAATCTTAAGTTTGAGCATCCAGCTTTATAAAGCATTTGAAAATGAGATGATGATCTATGCATAGCATACATCACCTCCCCACACAACTGCTGGAATTCCACTACGTACAGTAACAAGCGATGAAACGTCATCATTCAGTCTAAGGGATACGGTCCCATCTCCAAGCAGGAGGATTTACCCCCACCAGTGTAATTAATGTTAATGGCAATCACAACTGCAGCTCTTCTGAATATTGGGAGGAATTACTCCGTTATGATGAGCAGTTGCCCTCCCCAAACAACCTTTAGGCGGGATGTGAACACACAAGAGCCACGTTTCCACTGGAATCACTCCCCAGCGTGGTCTGCTGGCACTTAAACTACTTGGAAAGTAAGAGGTTAAACAGGGAACAGCCTATTTTACACTAACTGTGCTGGATAAAACATACACTTCTAATTCAAGACCTATACAACGAACGCAGTGCGGGGAAGTCCAGGGATAAACAGATGAAATGAGACTGTCAAAGCAATGAAGAGGACTTGGCCACACACTTCCCATTAATCTCCCCTTCCCCACTCTGAAAATCTCACCCACAATCTCCTTGAGTCAGAGCGTTCGTGCATCTGTACCTTTGTTAGGTACCAAAACCTTCTACTTACTCTAAATGTTGTAACAAAATTACCCCGTGATGTTAGCTCCTCAGAAACACATTTTCAAAGCAGCTGGAAGGTTTCCACTGTGTGACACGTGTTAACAGCAATTGGAGTCACACAGCTAAATCTCTCTGCAATTTGTTGCCAATTTACCCCTTCCAGAATTTCATATTTGTTGAATTTGTTTTATTTCCCATACATTTTCACATTGCAGTATTTTATGGCAGGGTGGCCACACCAGCGCAGGCACCATCTCTGGTGCTCAGCTGCTTTAATTTTCTAGTGCAGATGAAGCCAGCATCTCAGACTTCTAGTGGCACCAGTAAGAATTGTGGCTGCAATCCAAAAGATTCATGTAGCCTTATGATGTATTTTCCTGATATATACGTAGCTCCTAATAGTTTTAATGACAGATTCATGCACAAAAAGGCACATATACACTCTGAGTTCTTAGCTTGACAACTTTGGAGATGGCACATGACAACGCTTCAGTCAGGAAGAGCTGAACAGTGACAGAACACAGGTGGGTTTTATTTTTGGGGGGGGCACACACACAAAGTAGTTCTCCTTATGTAAAATTCCCTTGGCTTCCAGAAGCAAAATCCACCTGCAAAGGTTCAAGAAAACCATGAGGACAAAAGCCTTTCCTGAACTGGTGCCACCCAGCCTCCATCCTTGGTGTTTTTATCCAGAATCCTGTAATGATGTGGATTTGAGTTTAAGAATGAGGTTGTCATTAAATTACAGAAGACTAACTATAAACCGTCCTGGGAGTTACTGAATTCAACATTAAAATGTGTTTATTATAAAGTGTAAAAGCTGTCTGTCAGAAAGAACACTTTCATGGATCAAAACCTAACTGAAAACTGGTGTTACTGTCATTTTTCTGTCAAAATCCTCCAAGTGGCAAAGAGCACTGAAACTCACAGAGATCTTCTTGAATTTAATGCATTTAATGTATTATCGCTAGAGAAAGGGTATTTTATCCTCCATCACCCAGTAAGTGTTGTTCTCTTCACCTTCTAATTCTTCAAACCAGCAGCCTAGGCAGAAGTTAAAGAAGATGAGAGCTTTAAAGAATCAAGAACCCGTGCTTTAAGGCCACTAAACACTACAGCTTTCTTTAAAACAAGAACCAAATCTGTGGTATGAACATATTTCCACCAATTTGGCTTTATTTTTTTTATTTTACCTCACATCATTTCATACCAAAGAAAATCTGTGTAGTACACAGACACTACAAAAGGTGGTGCCAACTGGGTTTTCTAGGATACCTCTTGCTCAGGGGACATCTAAAGGTTAATGTTAAGGTGAAGGCTGAATTGTTCCCAGGCACTTTGTTCTGACATGACCAGAATATGACTAAAGTGAACATCTTCCTTTTTTTTCACAATACACGCCCATCTCTTTCCTCTTCTAAAGTCCTCAAGTCCTGTAAATCATCTGTACTTCTGAAATGCTACAAATGAGCGCTACAAGTGCTATGGGGTTTGGAACACCTGAACACTGTCCAGAGCCAGTCTGCGCTCGCCAGAAATGAACACAAGGTAAAGCAAATCTCCCTTAGGGACAGGGATGTCTGGGGTGCGGGTTTGTTGGGCATGCTTTGTACTCATGACCTCTGAGGTGATAGAAAAAGATCTAAAAATCACCTCCAGCGACAACTTCTGCCGACCTAAAGTGAATGTTACCACCGCTCTGGTCATGGAAAGCACCTGAGCTGTAAGTTCATGTCCTACTACATTACGTCTTGGATCTAAAACATGACATTTCATTTTTAACTTAATGAAAGCATTTTGCCACACAGCCATCAGTGCCTGAAAGATGTGGCTATGACAGTGGAACATTATTAAAGAACAGGTAAGTACAGTAGAAAACAACTACGCATTAATTTTTGAAAGTTGTTCCATCATCTGATAGGTGTTTTATAAAATACAGCTCTTTCTGAAAGACTTTATATGCATTTCACTGTAGATTATGGCGACTGCTCACACTTTACTTCAATTTTTATAGCCTCCAAGTAATTCTAGAGAATAATAAATACAGTTATTATAACCTTCAGAACCGGTAGGGAGATATAGTTGAAGAAAAAGGGGTTGTTTTCCCTCCCACATGCACTAAAGTAAATCAGGAGTGATTCTGCTGCAGTCAGTAGGACAGTAGCTGCAAAACTGATGCAAAGCAAGGAAAAAAAAAACAAACCTGAAGGCCAGGAATGCAAAACTAAAGCTTTCCTCACACTAGAAGTACAAATTGCATCTCTTCTTGGCAAGGTTGTGCCACTTGAAGTGTTTATACCACACTTGGCTCTGTCTCAGTAAAGCACATCTGAATGAAGTCCAGGCTCGCACTGGAAACAATGGAGGCACACACCAGTCCACACAGGCTGCGAAGCTGGCATAAAGCCTTGAACGTGAACGAAGATCTTCAAATGAAGCGAGAGCACCGATCGCATTTCAGTGTATTACCCCCGAAACAGAAGCGATTTCGAGGCGCTCTAACAGAAAACTACAAAGATTAGCAAAGGATTAAGGGAACAAAAAACCAACCCTTCAGTGCCTGCAGCCCACTTTTCTTCCTTACAGCCACACACACACACACAGGGAGCAGCACTCATCTTAAGAGAGATCATGTGGCAAAGTGATGACTCTGAGTCACTAGAAAAGAGAAAAATCTTTTAAAATACCTTTGGGATCAGGGACTACTGTTAAAAGAAGAGCATTATCTGATCATCCAGCCAATGAGCCAGAGGAAGGGTTATTACTGTTTGGCAGTGTTTTTTCTCAACAACTCTTTTCACCGAAACAAATCTGCCAACTTCAGTAAACAAAGAGAGGAAGATGCACCGTTCTGCTGCTCCGAGTGCACGCTGAGGGATATTGGACCCGAGGGAAGGAATCCCGGGAAAAGTCACAGGAGCGTGTCGGCAGATGCCTCTTTTGCAAAGGTTAAGAACAGAAACAGGGGAGGAGGCGGCGGTGCCGGTGTTTTTCCCGCACCCCTCCCCACGGCGCTGACACGGGAGGTGGGCGGGCGGCAGCGCCCAGCACCTCCCGGCCTGGGCCCCGCCGGCATCGTCCTCGTCTTTCTTCTCTTCGACTGCTGCTCTCGGCAGACGGGGGACGTAGCCCCTACCCGGGGGAGCCTCTCTCCCTGCCCGGGAGCCGCCCGGGCTGAGGCTCCGTGACCCCGGCCCAGACCCGTCCCGCCGCTGCCTCCCCTTCCCCAGCCACGGGGCCGCTCTCGCCCCTCTGAAAAACTTACGAGCCGAGCCGGGGGCCCGGGGCCGAGGAGCGGGCGGACCGACGGGAGCGGGGCCGGCCGGCAGCTCGCACACTGCGCGGACAGCTCCCGTGTCCCCGGCGGCCGTGCCCGGGGCGCGGGGCGTGGGAGTGAATGTTGGGGGGGGGGGGGGAGATGGTGACCGCCCGTCCCTCACCGCCCCTTCCCTCCCGCGAAACCGCGGCGTGGCCCGGGGCTGTGGCTCTGTCGGGCACTCACCAGCTGCAGCGAGCAGAGGAAGATCAGCGTGCAGCGGCCCGTGCAGCAGCCCATGGTGGCAGCCGCGCCGCCCGGGAGAAGCCGCCGCTTCTCTTCCTCCTCCTCCTCCTCCTCTTCTTCTTCTTCCCTCCCGCGCTGACGCGGCCCCGGAGGCGAAGCGGGGGGTTCACCGCATCCGGACGGAGAGCCCGTGCGTGTGCGTGTGTCCCGCCGTTGGCTGCTCCCACCCTCCTTTGTTGAGGGGGTTTCTCTTCGTCGGTGGGAGGTCAGCGCGGCCCCGTGGATAGGAGCCGACGGCAGCGGGGGACTCTGCTCTGCCCGGCGCGGTGCGGTCTGGCTCTGGGAAAGGGGCAGGGGACGGGGGTGGACAGGGGGTTTTGGCATGATAGGAGGAGGTTCTGGGAGTGGGGGGGGGGGAGAAACCGGGTCTATGCAGTCATTGTGACATGAGAGATGGATGATGTGGTCTAGGTTCTGGAGCAGAATCCTTTGTTAT
>JANHGN010026391.1:0-18075 GCA_024605025.1 Megaceryle maxima
GGAAAGAGGAAAGGAAAGGAAAGGAAAGGAAAGGAAAGGAAAGGAAAGGAAAGGAAAGGAAAGGAAAGGAAAGGAAAAAATCCCCCCAAACCACAAAGTGCAGACCTCACACTGATGTGTCGTCTCCTCAGAAAGGCACCCAAGACCCACAGGCTGTGCTCACAGACTTCTAGCTGGGGGGGTAAGCACTGCAAGGCTCCAGGAGGGAGAAACTGCAAAAGCTGCTTGGTCAGATGGGGGTTCTGCCATGTCAGCAGATACCTCAGCCAGACACTGCACACAGGACAGACAGACAACTATTAACCTTTATTGAAACCACCCTAAAGGGCACAGAGAAGCAGAAGCACAGCTCTTGGTCAAGTCGGAGCCCCACAATGTGAACCCCCAATGCCTGCCAAGCAGGGGTCTCTTCCATCTCCTAGATCTTTACAGAAGAGGAGACAGAGTAACCCCCCCAAGACGCAGCCATGCTTGAGGCACCCCATGGGAACAGCACGGACATCCTCTAAGTCCTCCCTGCCACAGCTGAACACAACAGCCCTGGGAAGCTGCAAGGAATGAGCCAGCGAGCTAAAGCAGCACACCCAGAGCCAGGCCTGGGGACAATGGATCAAAGGAAAAACATCATCATCGCCAGAAGCACGGGAACAGGGAAAAAGCTGAAACAAGCTGGCATCAGTAATCTGAAATCCCAGCACCATTCTTTTTCTTGAAGCTATTTATAGTTGCAGTTAACTAGTTTAAGTTTTCCCATGACAATTATCACAGAATCACAGAACCCCAGGTTGGAAGGGACCTCCAAGATCCAACCTTTCTTGGCAGAAGCCCAGTCTAGATAAGATGGCCCAGCACCCTGTCCCCTTTTTTTTTCATTTTCAACCCCAAATTCATATCTGAACACAAACCATGGAAACTCTCCGGAGAAGCTGCAGCCTCCAGCAGCCCAAGAGGATTCATGCTCTTCACAAAACTCATACCACTGGTTTTTGCAACAGACAGTTTCTGCAAAAAGGAATGTTAAAATGATGCAACTGCACAGAAGAAATTATTCAGTGAGAGTTGCCTAAGAGGAAGAAGAGTCAGCTGCTCTCACGATGAAGCATCAAGCCAAAGCCCACGCACCGCAGGGCTTCCCTCATGACGAAGAGCAGCCACTCACCCCAACGTGGCAGGAGACTCTGATCCCAGACCATTCCAAAAGTGCAGAGCTACTCAATGTCTGTGCCAAGTTTGGGCTGTCTGTCCTGCCAGTCAGCCCTGGCAAGCAGTGACACGAGCAGAAGCCACCCCAGACCTACCCGTGGCTACGTGTGCCTTACGCAGGCACTGGGCAGCACGCCCCTGCATGCCTCTCACGGTCACCAGAGCTGCACCTAACGTCACCTGTAAGCACAGACGGCAAAAATAACGACCAAGTCCAGCTGCTGAGAACATGGCCTTCCACAAAGTGGTCAGATTTTGAACACAGCCAGAGCAGCAGGCAACCCCCGGCCGCTGTCATCTAGGAGACCATTAATGACCCACTCCAATCACACCCTTTCTCCACATCCCTGCTTGCCTTTTACCTGTCTTCCCTTGATTTCATTAACTGGTCCTTGTAATCACCCTATTTCCCCACACTTTCTCTCCTTTAGCTCTCCTCTTCCCAGATTTCTTGTGGGTTGGGCACCCAGCTCCAAGGAGAAACCCCCACAGCCCCCAGCAAAAGGAGCTGTTGTCTCCCTGGGAAGGAGAACAAGCACTTTGGCACCAGGGGATGTTCTGGGCTCAAACCTGCGGGTGCACAGAACCTCAGCAGCCCAAGTCCCCTCTGGGAATCACAGTGAAGTTACCCACAGGCTGGACCAGCCACATCTGTCTGCACTTTTGTCTAACTGACTGTCACCGAGCCAGTAAATCCCATTTACTCCCCGATACACCCGTTGTCTGGGTGACACAGCCCTGTAGGGGTTGTGCTGATACACTGGGAGGGATAATTTATGGGACTGAAGATGGAGTGAGCCCAAGGAAATACTGAGCAACACAAGACTTGGGGGTAGTTTGGGTTTTTTGTTCTTTGTGTTGTTTTTTCTTTTCATTTGTGTCATTTTTGAACAAGACAGGCTTCAAGGAGGGCTGTTCCAAGCCTCCAGCACCCACACGCTCCTGGCAATCCTCTGCTGCCCATGTCTTCAGGGGGTCCCAGCACCCTGTGCAGCACAGCCCAGCCCTCAGCCCGGGTCAGCTCTGGCCCCAGCTGCTTCCTAAGCAGGAGCAGGATGGGGAAGGAGGGAAAGCGGAACCACTGGGCTCGCTGGGTTTACTCCTCCTTGTGAGGAAGATGCAAGAAATCCCTAAGAACACATTAAGGCTTTGAAAAGAGAGAGCCAGACAGAGCTGTTGTGTTCGTTCAAGGTTTAGGAAGCCTCGCAGAAACAGATGATGGTTCGCCCCGCTGCCCGACAGCCGATGGATATTCTGGCTGCCCTCCTGGCACAGGCTGCAGCAGCTCCAGCCCGAAACCCCGGCGCGTTCGGCGAGGGCTTTGTCTCTGTGGGACCCACGAGGAAGAGTCTTTTACACGCTGAATGCCCCTAAATGACATCACTGGAGCTCTGTGTTTGGGGGCTATTAAGATGCAAAGGAGAATGAATTCTAACTGGGAGAAAGAAAGAGAGCTGTGCAAGAATGTGAATCACGCCCCGAGTCACCGAAATGGAATAAAGGAGAAGATCATTAAATGGTCTCTCCAGCACCTCACATTCCTTAATCCAGACAGGGAAAGATTTCACAGATCGTTAAGAGAGCCAGGCTGGGCAGGCAGGGGCTGGAGTCAGCCTCGGGTATCAGCAGCAGCCACCCAACTTCTTGTACAGCACTAACAGGATAAAATACTCTACAGGCGAGTCAGATCAGATTATCCAGCTGCGCCTTCTGGCCTGAAAAATCCGCGCGCTCGTGGATCCACTGAACCAATTCTCTCCCAGGCTAATGTTTTACATCGCTACCTCATTACAAATATATAGCAATTCCTGAAAGAACCTTTCATCTAATATCTCAAATTGTAATCGTATCTCTTATATATACATTCTATACATATATGATTATGTATACCTATATATAAATATATACCTATATGATTATGTACAATCATATATACAATTCAGAGATACTGATTACAAATCATGTAAACCTCAAAATCTCAGAGAAGGAGAGAAGAATTACCACACTCATTTTACAGATCAGTCAACAAAAAAAGGTTTTTCCTTGGACTTCTGTGTCACTGGCCTGTCCCCCACCGTGCCACTCTGTCATGGAAATGAGCTTGAGCTTCGCTCTAAGGCCAAGCTGCTTACAGTCTGAGGACACAAAAAAATGACAAGTCAAAACAAATTGCAAACCCGTAGACTCGGGAGCGTGGAGAAATCGGCATGTCTGACAGCAGCAGTTGACCAGTTTCTTGTATTTGCTTGATCTAGTGTTCCTAAAAAATGGCGGGCAACAGGCTCCCTGCAGATTGCACCCGGCAGGGCTGTGCCCAGCTCACCCCAGCAGCATGATGGGTTCACATCCCTTCCCAGGGCCATGGAGGGAAACCTCCCTCCACCCCAACGACCGACCTCCGACAACTGCCCACCCGACCTCCTCCACTGCACCGACCTCCATCAACTGCCCACCCGACCTCCTCCACTGCCCCCACCAAAGCAAGAGCAGCTGGTCCCTGACACAGTGAGGCAAGAAGAGGGCAATCCTAGCCAAGAAAGGCTCTGGAGGTTTCAGGAGCTCAAGCCTGAGGGTGGTTGTGCTCAAGGTGAGCCTGTCGCAGCCGATACCCACTGCGGCCAGGAGCTGGTCTCTGCCAACAGGATCCTCAGCTGACAAGTCAGCACAGCTCCTCCAACTGCAGAGTAAATCCAGGCCCCAGGAGGGTCAGTGGAGTCACTTGCTGCAGGCACAGGAGCAGCCCCGGGCCAGGCTGCCCAGAGCACACCCCAGCTCCCTGCAAACATCCCCGAGCAGCCCACACACCACTTGCTCAGGGCCAGGCCACTTGGCAGGGCATCGGCTGCTTTGACTCTCCAGGGCAGAGGCTTATTCAAGAAAAACAGTCACAGACAACAGCCCCAGAGCTGTGCGTGAGGACAGGCTGCAGCAAAACGCTTCCCGAGTTCTTTGGAAGGTAACTGCCATAATCCTACATCCTTGCTCTCCATATGGTCCCACACTCAGTGGGTGGAGCACCACATACACCTCATGCTGCCCCACACTCCCCATCCTAAATGAAAGAATGTCCACACGTGCGCCCTGCGTACGCCCTATCAACACCAACCCCACTGCACAAGTGACCGATTGTTTCCAAGTCTGTGGCAAGCGTGGATGCCTTGTGCATTAGCTCACAGCTCACCCAGATCCCAAGGACTGTGCCTTAGCTCACAGCTCACCCAGATCCCAAGGACTGTTACAACTTTTCCTCAGGGTACCAAAGTGTTTTCCCATTTAAAGTTTCAATGTCCCATGTTCTGAGCTTGCTGGGGCTTGGGGACCTCACCTGTGCTGCACCAAGGAGAGACCAGCAGGAACAATGCCAAGGTTGGGACCAGCCCATCCTCAGCAGCTCCCCAGATCACCCCAAGGTTCTCCAGCTACACACTTGTGCTGTAAGGCCCGAGGAAAAGCAGCACTAAGAACAGTAACTTTGAACACAAAGCAATGCTCTCCTCCTTGGGCCACAGGAGGTGGCTGTGGTTACCCCACTCTGCCTCTGCTACGCAGGAATCACAATTAAGATGCGAGACCTCCCGCTGAAATGCCTGAACCAGTGGCTTTGTAACCCAGACTGATGGGAAATGAAGGCACTGGGGGGGCCTTTTCAGGAAAAGGGTTACATCAAACCACCTGGAAGCATAACTGCTGAGCAGACCCACGCTGGGGAAAGCTCAGGGTGGGATGACACCGTGTGATGGGTTTAAGGACAACTACACCTCCAGACAACAATGCGCTGTGCATTTCCAGGGGCCAATCGTGCTTCTCTTGGAGCATGTCCTAGCCACCTAGAAACACAGCTCTTCCACGTGCTCGTGGTTAATTATCCCCATTTGCAATCCTGCGCGGAGAGAGGGACTGAGGGCTGCACTCTGCTCTGCCCACGGCTGCTGCCCGCGAGGTGACGGCGCTGCTTCCTCCAGAGCCCCTGCCTCAAATCAGCCAAGCATCAGCCTGAGGCTGACACCACTCTTCACTCCTCCCTTCCTGCAAAAACCAATATTGGAACAGCAAAGGAAAACTGCATCGTGACCAGTGAACGCAGACTGTCCATCCTCCCATCCAGCCACCTTGGAAACTGCAGAGGAAGTGTGAAGATAAGGAGGAATTTCACCTTCTGATGTCTCTGAGATGCAAGAACCAGCACAGCCCTTCCAGATGTCTTGCAAACCCAGCCTTGGACTCTGGCACAGGAGAGACCTGCTTTGTAAAACCAAATGAAATATGGGTTTGACCAGGGCCCTGATCTCCTCAAGCCCTCATCCCAGGGGTATGGACATCAGACGTTCCGTGCATAGAGAACAGCAGTGCCTGCTCCCTGGCAGAGCCCCCTGAGGGCCAGGAGAGAGCAGAGACCCCTTGTACGCCCGGCTGCGGCTCCAGGCAGCCGCTCACATCTGCCAAAGGACGTCGCTCTCGCCAAGCCCAGCACACAGGCCTGCCCATCACAGTCCTCATCAGAGGCACAGCTAATAGACGACTGATGGGTCCTCTTGACCCGAGGCAGCGGACCCTTTAAAGGAGGGGAAAAACGTCCTGCAGAAAGGGCAGTCAGCACAGACTGCAGTGCTGCACGCTGGTGTGGTTTGGTACCTGATGAGACAGCTTTGCTCTCGCAGCCAGGCCAGGCCTGCGCTCCCATATGCTGGTCTATTTTTAATTGAATTCTGGTTTAGGGTGAAGACTGACGTGCTGCATCTCGCTACTGCACTGCAGAAGGGTGGCGGGGATATCTGGATGGTAAAGAACATGCAACAGAGGAACCAGCAGAAGTGGGTAGACTGTCTCCAAAGGGCTCTCCATACCAGACAGGAACCAGCCAAACAGTTCACAACCTCATCACGAATTCATCTACTACAGACCTGGAGCGTGTTTCAGGCTGCAGACAGCTCAACTTGAGGCTAGTAATACACATGGCGTTGGGATCACTGGATTGTGCAGCTGCCACCCACAAAGCAGAGATAATTGCTTCATTTCTGAGAGGGCCACCACATCCTCCAGCATAGAGTGATTGCATTACTCCCTTCTCAGGGGGCAAAAAATCAGCATAAAGCATATTGTCTCCTCACCCTCCTTCCCAGGCCTTATTTATTAGTGGGCACAGAACCAGATGGTTATAGATAAATTATACAAATGAAACACAAAAATAGCCTGTTGTAGTCCAAGAGTGTTAAATTCCTACCCAGAAAGTCAGAAAGGACACCGGTGCCACAGAGGTGCTCGGGCAGCTCCCCAGGGGTCAGTCAGCAGGCAAAGGCAACGGATGGGTACCACTGGATGGGGCTTTTCCTGAAGCACCACCTGAACAGAAAGCGCTCCCCGCAGCCACAGCCCTGGCTAAAATCAGCTGTCTCTGCAGGTGTCCCCACTGCTAGAAAATAATCCCTCCGATATTTTCCTTTATTCCCTCAGTAGGCACATAGCCAGAATGTCTGCGGTGCTCTCAGGAGGACTCTGCCTGCCTTTTATCACACGTGCAAGGAAGACAGGATCTGGATGTAAGCATTCCATCTGTTAAGGCACTGCTTAAAACAGAAAATAACCTTCTTTCTTTTCTGCTCACGTTCAGATGTAGAGTTCTCCAATCCTTTGAATTTGCATCCTTCATAGAAGGCAAAAATACGGGGCTGTCAGGTTGACTGAGGCACCAATCAGATAATGACACTCACTTAAAAATAAAGTAACACGTCATTACAAATAAAGATTTTCCTTTGTTTATTTACTTGAACTGCTGCCTACCAAGGAGTGGATCCAACCTTCGTTCAGAGTCCTACCCAGAGTCAGCTGCGAAGCACTGCTGCCCAGCCTGCCGGTGAGCCCGCCGCTGGCAGCGCGGAGACCGGGCACCGCGCGCGGGGCAGCCACAAGCTGCCTGTGCCCTTCACGGGGGTTTGCAGCCACGTGTGAACCTCAGGCTCAGGACACACCTGCCTCCTCTGTACAGCACTGCTGCCACACTGCCCTTCTTTTGTCTGACACCGTGAGACCGCACCTCACATCCAAAATACATCAGGAAAAGCACATAAAGCAGCCCAGGAACTCCCCTGTTAATTATCTGCAGTTGCTTCATCTCAGCTGCAGCTGTCAGCAGAGATGCTCCACGCAGATGTCACTCTGAGGTATGTACGTCCTCACAGCCCCATAGGCTGCTGGGGGGATACGCCGGCTGGACGTCAGCGAAGAGCCCGGTCCTTTGCATGCAACAGAGCTGGTGTCTGCTTTTCTGATAGATTCCTCCTGAAGCAGATTGCTAATTGCTCCTGATTTTGGCTCTTCTAAAATAAGCCCAGGCTGCAATCTGTGTAGATGTTGCAGGAAGACTAATGAACTGCCCACCCACCTGAAATTCAAACTTCAGCAAAACACAGAGAAGAAGGAAGGGGTGAAATCAGCTGCCACCAGCCCCCAGGGTGCCGCTGCCACCCCCACCCCAGACCGACACCCCTTGGTCTTGAGGTGCGCTCCCAGTTCAGAGGCTCAGAGAAATGCCAGGGACCCAGCAACACAATACGGAGCAAAGGCAGAAACTCCACTCAGAGGCCAATATTCCCAGACCTTGGCGTGTCAGCAGCACCCCCCTTTGTGCCGGAGCCTCCGTGTGCCTGGAGGGTCTCAGAGCAGCTGGGCAGCTGCTGCTGGTTCTCCTCCAGCCAGGCTGGCAGAAGCGCTGGCAGCGGAGCCGATTCCTTGTGACCGTGGGGTCAGGAGCAGGCTCAGATCCACCTGGCAGCAGCAGTGACCTGGGGGGGATGGGGCAACCAGGGACACATGGGGATGGCTCCAAGTACAGCAAAGGATTTTTACCTAAACTACGTACGGAAAATGAAGACTAAAAGGAAGTGTGAGGGACCTCATGGCTGCATCGCTCAAGCCAAACTGCTGAAGGCACAGGGCAGTGTGTTTGTGGGCACAACCCCGCAGTACTGGGGGGTGAATTAAACCTGTCAGACCCCGGTTTCTACCATTCACTTAAAAAAAAAATACACAGCTGAAGACGTCTCCTCCAAGGAGCAAAAGGAAGCAATTATGTAAACAATTCTCCCTGCAAATAGACATCTCATAGAACAGATTTCATGTCTTTTATCACCAGATAATCTTCAATAGCAAGTGCCTACCAAAACACTGTTTTCCCTTTCATCTTCTGAGCTGTCAGCTGTGCCTGTGACCACCTCAAGGCACCCCACCATTTAGCACCAAGCCGCGTTGCTCCACAACCTCCGCAGCCATCGGTGCCTCAACTCTGCCTTCAAACACACCACTGCCAGTTCACCCCTCGCCCTCGGGAGGGTCAGAACGTTTCACACTCAGGAAACTCTGTGATGCTCCTGGGGACCAGAGACTTGCTGTCTCACCAGGGCAGGGGAAACTCGTGTGTGAAGCCTTCAAGCCCTTTGTACGTGGCAACCAGGTGCCACACACCGTACCCTCCCTACCGCAGAGCAGCAGCAAATGCAGGCGATGCAGACATCAGCTGGCACGCAGGCGGACACAGACGCCGCCCCACGCGTATGGACAAGCTGACAAATACTGGTGCTCAACTGGAGCCACCTGCACAGCAGAGGGGTGATGCTGCAGCAGGGCAGGGCTGTCATGACGTACCCACGATGCTCACCCTGCCTGCTACAGCTGCCCGGGGGATTTCCTCGCTGCCTGCCCATGCACAGACATGGCATCTTCACTTTCAACTCTTAACTATTCAAACTGGTGAAAAAAAACCCCAACAACAAAAGAATACACAATGCAGATGCTTTCACAGAAAGAAAAGCCCTGCAGCAAAGCATCTCCTCCAGACAAGTTCTTTGAAATTAAACCCTTTTGTACAGAAGGGAGAGAATCACCCTGAGAGTGCTGCACCAGTCCCGCCACAGGCCTCCCCCTGCACCCACCTCCCTGGAAGAGCAACCAACCTTAAAACCAGTACTGCCCTAGTCCCAGTTAAGTATCAGGAAGCTTGTTGTTGTTTGGACTCTATGCATTACTGGTTTTAAGACCACGTAACACTTCCAAAAACACAAACACAACCACCCCAAGGCATTTCAGCTCCCCAGCCTGCCATGGCAGAAACCCAAGCTGTCCCTGAGGGCAGGCTCCAGGCTCCCGACAGCTGCAGAACACATCCCCACAGGGCCAGGCCTCATCCCTGGCCTCCAGCTTTCCCCAGATTCATTTTTGCAGGAGACCAGACAGCTCCCTTTCTTCCACCCCAGCTCCTTCGCACTGCAAACACATAATTCCAAGACTCCTGGATCAGACAAAAATATTCCCATTTATCTCATGTTCCACGTACTGCCTGGCTTTGCTGTGTTTTACTGGGAAGATGGTCTTCAAGGATCTCCCAGTGCACTCCTCTACTTGAGTGTTCCCCTTCTTTACAGAGGCTCCTGCTTGCTCTCCACGCATGTGTTCCCATCGCTGCTGCCCAGCTCCAGCACACGCACAGGAGCCGTGCCGGGGGTGCTGGGCAGCTCTCCACGGGGACCTTGCAGCAATGACACAGGTAACTGCAGGTCTGGGCCCTGCCACCTTTACTGACACGGGCAGCCTTGTACCTGCTCCCTGCGCATGGCAGCATTGAGGAATCAAGCCCTTGACCCACCCGTTCCTCTCCTTCCAGCTGAGGATGGAGTTCAGCCCTCCCTGCTCCATTCCAGTTCAGCATTCTCTCCCATTTCCCAAAGTCCAGCTCTTCTGCTGCAAGAGCTGCTGCCCTGGCAGGAGTCCTGCTGAGCAAACACTCGCTGGAACCCAGAGCAGCCTTCTCCAGCACCTCTCCCATTTACCTTCCCCTGTTCGTCAGGATTCATTGAAAGATTGAACATCCCATTACGTTTACTCAGGTTAGACTGGCAGTAGGAACGGCTGTAGGCATCCCCAACTCCACAGCTACCTGGAACTCTGCAGCGTGCTCGTCAGGTGCTCGGCAGATGGGTAGGGGTGAGCATGGGGGCAGCTGAGTGCACCCTGAGGTTGGTCAGACCCAAAACTGCCCCTCGAAAACAGCACACGTAGCTCATTATCATAGATTTTCTAGCTTAAAACTGTTAATTTGGGGTTTATTTACTGCTGTGGACTCTCCTCCAGGCTGCTGGAAATACAAGCGTAAAAGCAACGGCATCGCCGCAGTAGCGCGCGTGAAGCCCGGGGTCTATCTGCACGAGCTCCCTTCCACCACCTGCAGAACTGAAGTACCAGTCTGAGTCACCATTTCAGTTTTCTCATTAAGCCACAGAAGACCTAAAGGAAATCAACCATTTAACTCCATACTGCGTGTCTTGAGAGCATCTTGTAATTACCGGTTCTGGTTCTCTTCTATCTGACGGCTTCCCAAAATATCTCGTGGACCTCTGCACATCCCAGCACCTCCCAGCTCACTTCTCCCTTAACTGCCATCCCAGCTGCAGCTGGTGCATCAGCCACAGTATTTATATCCCCTCTCTGCTGATTCACTATTGTTCCTTGATTATTTAGAAGCTGCTTTAACTAAATTTTCTTTTCACAATATCACATTTAGCACTCAAACATGTCATTCTGACACTCCGTCCTTCCAACACTGGTACAGAAGAGACAGCCTTTGCCTCTTTGTGTGTGGACGACGAGGGGTAGCGGGTATTTCCTGGTGGTGCTCTCTCCTTCCTCCTACCCACTTCAGATGTTCAGAGAAACAGAACCTGGGTAAATCTGTTAGAAACGGTACCAGTGCCGCATGATCACACGGGGCAGCCAACTCTGCACCTGCCTGCTTTGACTTGGGGGGCATTTAGAAGCAGGAATGCAAAGAGAGACAGGGCTGCTGTTGTCTGTGCTGAGCTCATGGGCAGCTCCTCTTCAACCCTGTCCCACATTTATCTTTCAATTTGGCTTTAGAGTGAGTATTCATACGATGCTAATATCTACTGCCAGCACTAGCTTGAGCTAATTGCAAAGACTCTAAGGAAAGCAAGGAAAACTGGAAATGCATTACCAAGAGATGAGGGATTTTCCACAGGTTGGCCAATTAGAACCAACTGGTAAATACCATTTTTAAAAATCTGTATTTCCCACGTACTCATGATAACAAAAAAGGGTCTGTTCAGAAATGACATTTCTCCAGCAATCTGTCAGTCTTATTCAGACTGAAATACCCACCCTCCTTTTCTGGAGCACAATCCCCAGACCTTGGAGAAGACCTCTGCCTAACAGGCTACTCAGAAAGTGATGGGAATTCAGAATCTAGAACATTTGTGTATTGATCCTTAGTTAAAACACTGAGGGCTTAGGCAGCAGCACTGCTTTACATGCACCATTAGCATTTAATGCATTAGTGCACGAGGCTGTATTCCGTACAGGAAAATGTATTCTTCCAGAAGCCCCTTCTGAAATATTGAGCTTCTCTGGGCAGGGATCTTGAACCTCCATTGGCCCCAGGATCACCTCTAGGGGTCAATATCCTCAGGTTACTTCTGACATATTTTTAGGACAGAGTTTGACACTGGAACAGCCTTCCAAGAGCAGAAGGAGCTGACCCTCTCTTGCCCGCTCCCAGCAGTGCCTGACGAGAGGCTCTTGTCTCCTTTAACAGAGCAGCACATGTGCAGTCGCTCTGAAAATTCTTCTCTTCCTCTACCTGACCTGCATGATGGGAAAAAGCTTCTTCTCCAGATTTATTGGCCTAAGAACGAAGAAAAGAAAAGTAAAGAGACTTTGTAAAGTGTTTATCCATCACTCCTGCACGTATGAAACCCTCACTGACAGCTTGATGGAAATCTGGCAAAATGTTTTCTTTCTAAAGTAAAAAATCGGTTTTGAATGCAAAGTTGTTAGACAAGTACCTCATGGTTATCAACGCACGCAATGAAATGACCTTAACAACAACAGCAAGTCAAGCTTAGCAAGATGACAACTTAATATTCCTAATACTTGCTTTGTCCAAGCAGCCTGTAGGCTCATCTATTTTAAACATCATTCCCTGAGCCTATGTAATATGTGTGCAATATGTTCTATGTTGGTAGCATTCCAAACACATGGCATCTTCTCTAATCTATCTGACCAGTCTCTTTGTTTTGAAGGCATCAGCCACAATTTTACCCAGCTTAAAACAGCAGAATCCAGCACCAGAGCTTCCCTGTGAGCGCTCCTCCCCAGGCAGCCACCCGCAGCACGCTCCACCTCACAGCTCTGCCCCTTCCTGGAGCCGAGATCCCTTTGTGCATCACTTTGTCAGCATTTATCCTGGGGAACAGCATTGCAAAGGACGTCACCCCAGTTCTCATGGCAAGCGATCAGCTCACTCAGGAGCACTTTTAACCTCTGCCCGTCAGATACCAATCACCGCTCGCTTGGATTAACTCTCTTCAGAATGGCTGGTGTAGGGCCATCCTTTCCTTGCGTTGCTCCATATGTTATTCTTACCCTCTCCCACACATCAACTTGCCAAATTTTGCACAATTCTGAAATTTGCTTAGCACCATCTCTTCACTCAACAGCTAAACCTGAACTAAAGCCGAAACCTCATCACCCCCCAACTCAACATCCAGCTCTTGTATAAAACACCTCCTCCAATTGTCTCTCGAGCAAGACAAGAGAAGCAGGTGTCTGGGAGGACACAATACAGCATGGGAAGGTGGCTGTGGGGCTGTCCTCTCGCTGTGCACAAGGGCAGGAGTTGGTCTCAGCGCAGCCTCTCACACAGCACTGGAGAGTTTGGGATTCAGATCAGACTCCCGTCCACAGCGGTGTATTTTAGCACACACTGGGGACACGCTTCCTCCCTTGCCCCTAAACTCTTGTCTTCTCCACCTCGGTACAAACCTGCAGCTCCCAACGCAGGGAGCAAGTTCTCCCCTCTCCACTGCCACTATTCTTCAAATAAACAGATCACACACACCCCCCACTGATCCCAGCTCACAGTGCTTTGTGCAGGTCACAGCCCCCCCGCCACCTCACCACCTGCTCAGGCAGAGCACCTCCCACGCACATCACTGCTGACAGGTCTCCGGTATTTTCAGTATTGCTGAGACACGAGATGGACAAGACACCGCAGGGGAACAGCAAGGGCACGGCTCCCGCACTTCGCAGCGCCTGTCAGACCAGCCTCGCGGAAGAGCGGGTGTCTGAAAGTCTCAGGGGGGAGAGATCTGTCAGTCCAACCACAGAGCACCTTACCCCAGCCATCCCTGCGGTAACACTAAATCAGAAATAAATACATTTAGCAAAATATAAATACCCCTAGTTGGCACTAGTTTTAGAATTCAGCCCTGCATATTCTTACCCCTAAATGTCATGGGGTCTCAAGTGCACTGAAGAGAAACAATCTGTTTTTCAAACTACGCCGTGGCTCTGAGGTACTACAGCATCACTATTTAAAGGCAGGCACCACAGACTTCAGGGTCAGGACTGAACATCAAAATTACCAAGTCTGGGAGTTTTTCTCCACACCAACAGCAGGCACCTGCCCTTTTAAACCCAACTGCTTCATACCCATTTCTGCTCATCTAAGGTTTCTCGCCTCTGCGCGGTATTCAACGAGCCAAGCGGCCTCATCGGTGAGGCAGCAAACCCTTCCCAGCTCCGGGGGCAGCAGGGCAGGAGCAGCCCCTCGATGCCACCCACCAGCACTGCCAGCCTGAGGTGGGCACGAGCCGCACGGGCTGGAGAGACACCCGCACCTCAGGATCCGACACACGCACCCAACAGCAGCACAGCACCCACAGCGACCTGTCACCCGACAGAGATCCTGCCCTGCAGCCGCGGGCCTGTGCCGCACACCTGCACCCACGGGCAGCTCTCCACCATCTCCTGCAGGCACTGTCCATCCTCCTGCCCCGCTGCGACCACACGCCCTGTCGTGGTGTGTCAAACCCCGGCGGAGCAGGCAGCTCGGACAGCTGGGACTCGCTCACAGCTCGCCCAGTACCCAGCACCTCCTGAACCAGAACGAAGTTAAATGTTGCCATTTCTGCGTTGCAAAGGGCTCCAAGCAAGCCTACGGGCAGCCCTGGAGAGCAAGAAGGGTCCTGTCTGTGGCTCCACCAACCAAAGAGCCCTTCCTTGCCTGAGGTTTATTTCAAAGAGCGCTGTAGCTCCTGACTGTCAGTGCCAGACAAACCCTACCCGTGTGAACAGCACTGTACGGACTGAAATCCCTCCTGGAATTGCACCTACTACTGGGAAGGGGGAAACGTGGCACGGTCGGAGGAACTCCCCAGGTAGCAGATCTCATGGGTTTGGAGCCCAAAGTAAAAGGAAAACGTTCACAACCATTTGTTCTTTGCTACTGCGTGTCTGCTCTTACCAAATCGTTTACAAATCAAATGAAGTATTGAAGCACTTTTGGTAGAAAACTGTATTTTCCTCATATCCTTACGCCGTATACAGACTTTTGTAAATATAAAATTTTAAACAAAGAAAGGTGGCAACATGCTGCAGCTGTTCCTCGCGTGAATCCCCTCCTTTACCATGACATCCTGCCATCGGCGCCGGGAATCAGCAGAAGTCCACAATCACACCACGATGGTGTTCTTCCTTTAACCCAAGCTCTGCGGTGGAACAAGTCCTGATTGAGAATCCTGCTTGAATCTCACAGCACAAAGGTGAAGCAGTGAGCAAATAAACTTACGGGACTCACTTATTTGCTGTCAATCATGAATGTGGAACACGCTACAGCGTATTAATGGTTTGCAGCAGAAGGCACGAAGCCAGCCTGAGCAGCATCACAGCTCTGTATCTACTGACACATCCTCGTTATCTGAGACTAATGGAACCGACACCCGCCCTTCCCGGCGCGTGACGTGCGTACGCGGTACCCCGACAAACGCTCCTGAATGCGGATTTCTTTCAGTTACTAAAATTTTGTCAATGTCACTAAAATAATCCAGGAACTGTCTCTGATACGACACGCTGGTATTTCTTGGTTTGTGCAAGAACCATTCCTTTCCTCAGACACTCACAACAGAAGACAATTTGTGCTGGCTCCGAACAGTCAATATTGACCGCTATCACCCGAAGCTATCGGGCTGTTGCTGCAGAGCACACCAGCTGATCAAACACCAGCAGCAGTCATGCACAGGAGCAGTTTCAACTCACTGGGAAAACAGAAGAGATTTATCTCACTGAACTGAGAAAACGAGGCTTTAACCGCTGAAGCACAGCGAGCACTAAACCAGTATAAGGTCATTATTTTTCTCTTCCAATATGCACGTGACCACTGAAGCCTCCATCTACACTTCACTGCTTGTCCTGTCCTCTGATCCAAACCTCATCGTGCCTTTCCCTGCCCTTCTCCAAGGATTACTCACTCAGTATCTTTGTCTACCAAGGCACTCTTATTTCATCACATCACATTTGGCTTTCAGAGCAGCATTTACCCACCGTAACCCGGAGCAAAACAACTTTGTAAGTATTTTTAGGCCATGTATTTCATGTGACACTAGGCTTTTCATCTCCATTGCCTAGTTCAGGAAAGACCAAAGTTGATCTAGAGACGGTAAAAATTTGACGGCACCGCAGAGACAAGTGACACTCTAAACAAACACCCAGACCTGACTGTACTGTCAAAACCTTCACCCCTACAGCACCCTGGCGACGGCAATGAAGGAGACTCCAGCGCCCACCCCTGCAGCCTAAGGCAGGCAAGAATTTGTTGTATCCTTCAGCTTCTTGTGCTCGCTCCCTAATAATAAAAGCACTTGAGACAGACCTACCTGTTCAGGGACAGGCAAGCAACTCCTTGGACTCGAGGATCTTAAAGGGCTTTTCCAACCTGGGCAGTTGTGTGATTTTTAATGGTAGGACGACCTGGCACATCTTTTTGTCCACTTCCATACCGTCACCCCGGAAGATGATGTTTTTCCTCGTTGAGGAGATACAGAGATGAGACAAAGAGCACGAAGGGACTTGTGAGGTGGGGAGCACATTTAACTGATGGCCTTTGGCACCAACCGTCAAACTGAGTTCAAATCATTGCAATTTGAAGGAAAAAAGTTGACAGTGACTCGACATGGTCTCTTACATAAAAAGGCACCGTATTTCTTTTGTGCCATATCCTTATCCACTTTGATGCATTACCACTCCCTGCTCCTGACTGCTTTTCAAAAGCAATCTAAATTAATGTGAACTGGTAAAGGGTAATTATTCCTATGAATAATTAGTGTATGCTAATAAATGCAAAACAGGACAAAATGCTAAGTTTTACCAGCACTGACAGCTCTTGCTCATACCGCCTGCTCCGGTAAAAGGGCACCTACGGAACGCTGCCAAGGGAATGGGGCAGATGGCTGCAGAAACAAGGAGTCAGTCTGTAAGGAGAAGAGTGACAGCAGCAGAGCTCCTGCTTTTTGTCTGAAGCACAATCTTACCAAAGAATGGCTGGTTTTCTCTTAGCAAAATCCTACAGGAATCTACATGACTACAGATACGGGATACTACAAGAAGAGGAAGAAGATATTACCAAGAAGAGGAAGACAAAGATACTATCAAGAAAAAGAGGATATTGCTAACAGGAGGAAGAAAAAGGAAAGTTGCACTCATACAGATACCTGCCGTTACCTCTCACTGTCCTGCTCTGCTGGTGGCCACGCAGAGCTCAGTGCCCGCGAGCACCAGGTAGGTGCCTGCAGGGCCAGGGCAAGCGGCCAGGAGCAGGAGCTGCACGAGTCAGCTCCAAGGTGCCCCTGCAGCGGGCTGTGCTGCACAGCACAGGCTCCACCGCCGCCCCGCACACTGCCCCAGGCAGGCCTTTCACATTTACAGTTCCCATTAAACTTTATTAAGCCGAATAGCTTCACACAGCACTATTCAGAGGGACCTCCAGCATGCTAAGTGGATTAAATGGCACACCAGAACAAGAAGAAACATTTAAGTGCTGCCTTAGCAATGGTAGGAAGCTTTGCAAGTAAAAAGCAAGATCCTGCTTAAAATAAACAGCAGTTCAGCATTCTCTCCAAATTGCATTTGATACCTCCTCAAAGTCACGACAGACGTTCTGGCATCATGATGGGAAAGACATTAGCGAATTATGTGAAGCATTTAAATCCAGTTGGAGTCCAGCCCACCATTATTTTATTAGTGTGGTTTTAAAGGAGTTTCACGTGTGAGGGTAGAATGGATCTAAAAGGGCTATTTCCACAGCTTGAGGGGGGGGGAAATCAAAGCCCCACACACTACATTCACATTTGCTCTATTTGTATCTCCTTGCTGAAGAGAATTACAAACACGGAACAGTCAAATTAGCAAGAAGAGGGATGGGAAAAAAGATTCAAGTTTGTCTAGAGTTGTTGGGTTTTTTTTAATCAGACAATTATCAGATTTATCAGGGGCTGAAACACTCTTCGATGGCACTCCACGTTCTCCTGTCTCTACAAGCCAGGTATGTATATCAGGACTCTCTTTCCCCAAGCAGCTCCCCACAACACCCAGACCCTAACATCCAGCGCTTACCTCTCCCATGCCCCAGGTGTCAGAAGCTGCCCAGAGCTTCTGCTCACCTACAGAGCTCCAACTTCAAAAATCCTCTCCTGAAAACACACCTTCTGCTGCCAGACTGCAAGGGTGCGAGCTAGGGGCTGGATCCGAGCAGACTAATTGGCACTCACCATTGCAATTACACTTATTTAAACCTGCAAGCAGCAAATCAATTTCAGCATGTTTTACAGTTGTAATCTGGGGTTATTTTCTTTAGGAAATAACAACTGATGATCGGTGGCAGGCTTAAATACAGCTGTCTGCTACACGGGGAGATACCCCTATAGTCCCCTGCACACACTTAACCGATGCTGTGCCTTAAAGCACGGTTACTCAAAGATTTAAAGCTTCTGGCTAAATAATTATTTTAATATTTTAATATTAATCTAAATTTTT
>JANHGN010026391.1:18175-37972 GCA_024605025.1 Megaceryle maxima
ATTAAAATATATTAAAAGCTAGTCCTGGTGGATGGATTTGTTTTCTTTTTTTTTTTTTTTTTTAAACAAGCATGAGTTCTTCTCCAAGTTGCATTAAAGAATTTCACAGCTACTTATTAACCTATTTCTGACCTGTCTCACCTGGAATGGTGAAGCAGGCCACAAGCTGCTGATAGCCACCCAAGCCACACTGCGTAGGGGCAGAACCAGAGCACCCAGCAGGACACTGCAGCTCCTTCTCCAAGGAAACTTCTTCCCCACCTTTCCAGACTGTTGTGGTCCCTCAGAATGGCAGCACAATCATTTGGTCTTATCAACACACAGCAACTTCCTTGGAAGCATCTCAGGTGGAGGATTGCCACGACGATGGCTTTCTTCACCTAGGATACAACTGGACTGTAAGAAAAGTAGTATGAATTTTCTGAAGCTATTTTCTCCTTAGTCTTGGTGCTTCCTTGTGCTGCCCCTGCTACTCAAGCTCAGGCACAGTCTAAGGGTTGACAGTTTTTCTTTATAACGTAATTTCCAGTTGCTGAGGCCAGGCCACAGATCACTTATTAGCAAGTCACTGTGGCAGACCGAGCACAGCAGCCAATGCAGCTAATGAGGCTGCCTTAAACAACCTTATAAATGCACACGCTGACGAGCCAAGGCAGCGCTGCTTGCCATTTGTGCACCTCCATGAAGGATGGGTTGTGAAAGCGTCACCCGCCATCCATCACACCAAAACCTACCCATCGGGTCCAGAAAAAGCAATTCACGTCTCCTCCTCTTGTTCACAGGGCAATAATGGGTACAAAAGATTTATGCCACCTTCTAAATTCTTCACTAAGCAAAGCAATAACACTTCAGCCCATGCAACTGTTGGGCTGTACAAAGGCTGCCTGCTCGGTTCAGCCCGCGGCCGTACAGATGTCAGCCCGATTTACAGGAGAGTTAAAGCAGGTTCAGCTTGGATCCATCGTGCACCTAACCAGGAGAGGTAAAGCATGGTAGAAACACCACTCCAGGGCCATGGCTTCCTCTCAAGAGGGAAGTTTTGCTCAGCCTGGGGAAAGCCAGAACTGGAAGACGGCATGGAAATATTCTTTCCCTGCACAAGGAGCTGCTGGGTGAGGGTGGTTAATCAATTTGTCTCCACAAGCATGAGGGAAACTCACAAACAAGTTGGCTTCTTTCACCACCAACAAAAAAAATTACTTAAATACTGGGGAAGCAGCAGCCTAATCAGAAACAGTTAACAGAGTAACCAGGGAGGATGTCAGATCTCCCCTCACCGCAGGTTTTTACCAACAGATTAGATGAGCATCTGTCAAAGACGTCTGTGCTGCCAGGAAGATCTAAAGGTACAGATGAGACACGCTTTTTGGGGGAAATAGCACACAGTTTAATAATCCAATGGATAAAATATTCATCTGAAGGGAGGAGGGTCCCTTCGAACTCCCCACAGAGCCAAGGGCCAGTCAGGGCATTCTCCACCCTCGCCAGCGCGGGGTGGGGGGGGGATGGCAGGGCTCCTGGCCACCTGCCTCAGCCCGGGCGGGCCACAAACCCCTCCTTGCCAGCACACAAACCCAAGAGCTACTGGCACAGAAGGAGTACAGCCACTCATATTTAGAGCAATAAACACGAAGCTTCTCCCCAGAGCTGCCTCTCGGGGCGCAGGGGATGCTTCATTCATCTGAGCGCGAAGCAGCAGCCCGAGTTCTCAAGGCCTTTATCAACTGATGGCCTTGTGCTCATTCCTGTTTTGGGGAAATCGCACATAATGGCCTTCGGGGAACTAATTAGGGAAGATCTGCCGAAGCTGAGGAAGGCAGCCGGCGAGGGACGGATCAACCAAGGCAGGCAGGGTGCATGAAAGGAAACATCTGAGGCCCTTACAATCAATCCTGGTTTTCTAACAACACTGGCAAAGTGATTTTAAGATTAAAATTGAGATTTATACTTGAAGTTTTTAAAATTTAAATTATGAATAAAAATACTATCACTTCAGTGATAGTTATGTATATAGACTGAGAGGAAGGTTACATAGATGGACTGATGTTATTTCAGGAAAATATGTATGTTACAGGACTAATATCTTATTAGGGATTAATTCCAAACTCTTGAATTCAGTGGAAAAAAAAATAAAAATCTCCTTTTACCTGAGTAGTCTTTGTCTCAAACCAAGATTGAAGCTGAATAAAACAAGGCAGGGAAGCTGTCCAGTCCTGGTTTATCCTCCAGACTAAGCAACGTGCAAATACTGAAGCAAATTTAGCCATACATTTCATTAATACTACAATTAACTTTTTTTTTTTTTTAAATACATGGTTTTAATCCTAACAATTTTACAGTGTTAACGGATTACTTTCTCTCTCTCTCTCCCACCTAAAAAATGTCACAAGATCCCTCTACAGATAAATGTCGTCGCCTCCAGCTAGGATGTTTTATGAACTGCTGGATAAAGAACAGCTGCCCTGTACAGAGCCGTAACTATGTTCTGTCGTGGTGATCTTTTCATTAGAAGTATGATTTTCCATCTGTATTTAAAGCTAGAGAACAAAAGCGTTCCCCCCGCTAACACCAACGTACAAGCCGGAGCACCTCTGCATTTCTGGCCTGCTTTCGGAGGAGAGGCAGCAGGGGACCCCGGCTGGCAGGGGTTATTTTACAGCTGCGGGGGCCAGAGAAGCTCAGCAGTGACTGAAAGCTCCAGTCACCAGAGAGGAGAGTTCTCTTTTCACGTTGCCATTCTGCTTTCTCTCTCTATTTCCTCCTCCTGCTTTTAGCTGTCTGCTGTACTCAGGGCTACATCCTGATGGGACTGACACAGCACTGGAAGAGAGGCTGTGGGGCTGCAGAACATGCCCCCGATGATGGGTTACCAGCAGTCACTCTGCACAGAAAATTATGTCTATTTGCAGGAAACATTTTGCCAAAAAACCCCGTATTTTTTCCCCATGCAGTATCACATCTGCAATAAACTACAGCCTATTAAAAGGTGAAAAAAGGGGGAGGGGGGTAAATCAAAGGGCTTGTTATTTGCCTCTAATGAATTTCAGAAAATTTCTTATTAAAAGTCTGTTACAGTCCTGCCAGCGGCAGGGAACAGAGAACGATGGGGAAACCAGAGGCAGTTACGACACAAGCACTAGTTGTGACACGACAGCAGTTACCCGTTTCTGAAAGCCACCCCAAGCCCGGGCTGTACCACGCTGCAGATCTGGGTTCAGAGACAAGCGTCGGTACTGCTGTCAGGGGGCAAGGCAGCACAGCGGCGGGCACGTCCTGCTCCTGCTGCTGCCGCGGGCATCAGCGGCTCTGACCGTTTGGGGAGCACCTGTCACCAAATGCGCCGGCCCCGGCACCCTGAGCCATGGGGCGCTGCTGGCCCCGGTACCCTGAGCCACGGGGCACTGCTGGCCAGATGCTCGCATCTTGGGGCACTTTTCCATCATTTTGGATACACAGACACTAAGGACCCCGGGGAGACTCCACACTATTCAAAAGTGAGCCGAGAGTGTGAAGTGGATCAGGACCACTGTGCCAGGACCAGCACGCCAGGAGAGGAGCTGGTGGCACCAAGGGCCACAAGTGCTGAGCCACCCACCCCACACCGCCCAGCCAGGGCCATGTTACACTGCAGCTCTGCCACAAAATGAGGGCAGGGATAGATTTTTCTCAAACAGACCTTTAATTATTTTATTACTTTCTTGCACTGACAGTCCCAGGCATCAGCATTTGATGAGGAGCATTTGGGTTCAACCCATTGCAGAGCTACCAAACACCCCCTCAGACTCCATACACCCAACTGGCACAGCTCGTGCCAAAGGACTGGTGGGCACCAGGCACCCCGACACTCTGGGCCATCAGCTCTGACCCTGGAGGCAAAATTCAAGTGTCCTATCTCACACTCCCATGGTGAGACTAGTTCACCATTATAGAAACTGTTGTTGCTATGGTAACGGGGAACTGAAAAGAAAAAAAAAAAAAAAAACCAAAAAAAAAAAAAAAGAAAAAAAAAAAAAAAGAAAAAAACCAACAACTTAGATTGATAAAAACACAGGTTTTCATATGCAGATTGCAGTATTCTGCACTTCCAGTTCATACTGATTTATGAATTTTCAGTTACTCAGCCAGCAAAAACTGAGTGATTATTTATAAACATAAAACTTAAAGTTCATTCCTAGATAATTCACAAACAAAAAATAGGCCTGAATTTATCATACATCTTGTTCACAATGGCTTCATTCGCTCACCTCCAGTTATATATTGAAGCCTAGTCATGCTAATTTTAATTACTTAATTTAGGGAGCAGCTCTTCCCTGTTTCTCTCATGCTAAATGTGTTTACACACGTATGTCTCTCTTTCTACCCTTTGTGGCTGACAGACATAGTAAACAAGGAACAGAGGCTTTTAGAGAATGCTTCTAAAAGTCACTGTATTCAGCTCCGAACTGCTGGCCTGGGGCTGAAATCGGTACTGACTCATAATGTCTCGGATCTTTTTTAAGCTGCAACTGAACATTTGTAGAAAAACGAAAATAGTCTGACACAATTTTGGCTACCAGTTGTGATGGCTTTTAAGTTCCAATGTCCTGACACCACTCATTCGTTTTCTTCTTTTTTTGAGCTCTTCCAGAGTCGAGTTGCAGGAACACAGGCAGCAGTAGGAGTCCCACACCTCAGACACCTGCCGACCTCTCTTGCCAGTCTCAGAGCCTCCCAAGAGACTCATTTCCAGAGAGGGAGCTCCAAGGAGCCCGCCCTCAGTTATCAGACAGGTTTCTGGACGATGAGGGCTGAGCGTCACTCCTTCCCAGGCAGCCAGCAGTCCTGGTTCCCACGCTGCCGGAGTGGCCAAAAGGCACAGAACCCACCCCAGAGCAGAATCGACTGGGGCCCCTTCCAAAGGGTTCAGGCTCCCACCCCACACGTGCCATGGGGCTCCCGCCAGCCCGTACCCAGGTACGGTGCTCAGATGTCTCATCTCTACTTGGTTTACACAGGATTTGCCACTTTAAACACGAACTGCCCCTGCCCCAGGAGGAGCGCGCGTGGTAAAGCCATCGCACGGGAGCCCTTCGGCAGCTCAGTAGCAGCAATAAAGGCCTCGTGTTCTCCTGGCAGTGCCGTCAGGCAGTCCACAACCAGATGGATGTATTTGTAAATAAGGCAGATCAGTTTTGTCAGGTTGTAATTGGTTTTAGAACAAGCAATTCCCACGATGACAAACAACAATTAAAGAGCACAGAGCTCCCACGGCACGCAACATCGAACGGGGGTTATGAGAGGGACAGCAGCAGAGGAGAGCCATGGAAGAGCTACCCAGGGCACACAAATGGTTTCATCCCAAGACAGGCCTAAAGATGTCACCCAGGAGATGGGAACGTCCAGCAGCACTGCCAGTGTGACTCCAGAAGAAAGCAGAGCCTCTTCCACCTCCTAGATGCCTGGTGCCCATTCAAGCTGCACCTGGAGCCACAGCAAACACCTCAGTAATTCAGAACCTGCAAGGACCAGCTGTCCTTCCATCCCAGCAAGTCACCTGGATGGCAGGCTTACAAGGGACAGTTAAGCTACTGGGAAACTTGAGAATCTTCACACAAAGATGTTACCGGGGACAAGCAGCTTTTTCCAGAGAGCTCTGGACATGTACAGCCTGGTAAAGACCCCCCAAAAAACCCAAGGAAGAGGTCACTGAAGATTATTTTCTTTCTTTCAAAGGTGTCATGCCACCATGAACTTCTGCAGGCTCAGTAGTCAGCTTAGTGGCCATAAATGTCTTTTTTATTTGGACTGCAAGGTACAGCACAGACAAGGACACTGCAGCAGCCACTCACTAGTAACAGCAGGACCAGCCTCCACATAAATTCTTGGCATGTTGACGAGACTACACATACTGGGAGTCAACGGGGTAGCCGGGGTTCATGCCTGGCTCTTGGAACTCCTGAGGAGAAAGACTGTGACTACTCCCATGACCAACCGCTGCTCTCCCGTGCAGCTTATCACCGCAGCTTTGTGCGAGCTGTCAGAGCAGCTGCATCACCTCCCCAACAACAGCGCGCTGCTGCGGCTGATAAACAAGGGTCCTGTTTCACCACGCTCGAACCAAAGAACCAGTTCTCCTGGTGTGCCTCATCTTTTAATGTACTGCCTTAAACACTCAAAACACCATCCTCCCTTATGAAATCTCCTGGGTGTCACCCACTCCAAGGGAGACAACATCATTAACCCCCTTCTCCAGGTGAAGCAGCTTTGGTGTGAAGAAGCCTCACCACTCCAAGCCACAGCAGCACCAGTCTGCTCTCAAGCCTGGAGCAGGAGTCAGGAGCACAGACCTGCGTCCCTGTCGTGCCCTCCGACACCAAGGAGATACCCCAGCACCCTCACTGCTCCCCACTCCTCCACAGTGCTGTGGCACCCAGGGGCACAATGGGTCGGGATGCAGGAAGATGCACAGCTGGCTGGACACGTTACATTGGTTCTGGAGTCAAAAAGAACATTTGCCATGAGCTGTCAGTGCCCAGCCTGATGTTTTTTGAGGTGTCTGGGAGCACATTTGGCTCTGGAAATGGAAAACAAACAGCAAACCAACATTTGCATATCTCTATCTACCCAGGTGAAGTAGCTTCCAAGATAGGGTTTTGATTTTTATTTTTTTATTATTATTATTTTATCCAAATCCCCAGTGAAAGTTTAATTCTGAAGAAGTTACTGCCTGGTCTTGTGGCCTGCAAAACTACCTCCTTTGGGCCAGCACTCAGGAAAGGCACAGCATCTGCTATGCATTCCCCTCTCACCTGGCACAGGCGCCTCCTCGCCGCGTTCCCAAAGTGTGCGTAAAGCAGCAGGCAACTGCAGCAGCAGCACAATCCACGAGACGTACGGCAACAGGCCGTGTGCTCAGGAGGAGAGGCAAACAATGTGCATTTCTTTTTTCCTCTTCTTCCCACTCACCCTTAGTTTTGAGCTAACCTCTCACACCGCTGGAATAACAACAATCTGTTTCATGTATCTCAGACTGCCATCCCACAAGGACAAGGAATACATGAGTACTCTCTGTTATGGTTTCACTTTCAAGGGTTTATAATACGACATTTTCACTTGCAGTATGTTTGCTTATTGTTTCTTTAGGGATTTCAGCAAGAGTAGGTCAAGAGCACAGAAGCACTGTGCAGGAAAATCTGCTTTTATAAAGGTGAATCACTCAGAACGCCATCGAGCAAGGACGTTAAAAGAAACACAAAATGCTTTGGGAGAACCTGCTGCCGAGAGCCTGCTTCCCAATTCACCCGATAACACTCCAAGTTAAAACTGGTTTGACACTGCTATTTTTTTTTTTTGTCTGGGTTTTCCCACACCTCCTCAGGTTCTTCCTGAGCTATCTGACGAATACAATTACAGTGGAGATGCGGTGTCATTTATTACAGCCGTACAACACCCATTCACTTTAGTGGTAGAAAAGAACCGGGTAACACAAAAGTGCCTACAAAGCATTCAGAGTGTTTAGTGGAAAGCAAAATGAAGAGCAGTTAAAGGAGAACCCGGCCAAATGAAAGGTTAATCTTCCAGAATTTCTGTGTCTGACTGTTAGTCATTTCAAAAAGCTCCAGCTGGGATGTCAGGTTTAGTTCCCTCTGGGTGCAACACTGACCGTCCCTGGACCTCCGCACACCTTCACAGCGCGCTTACAGGCCGTTTGCTGCAGAATGACCTGCACAGTAAGCCCATCCTCTCCATCTCTCTCTGGCTGATGCACAGACCCCGCCCCAGCCACAAAACACAGTTCAGTTCCCCAAAGCTGTGAAACAAACTGGTTGCCACGACAGAGCACGGGCTAGATGTCCCCTGTGATCTGTATTTCTGTACAACACCTAAATAACTCACAGCCATTGTGGGTAGGAGAATGTAACCTCAGACTGCAGCTTGCTTGCGCCTGGAGCTGCAGCACATCTCCAAAATGTGAAGTTGTGTGTGACCTGCCCCGTGGTGCTGAAGATCCAGCTATTTCTGCACGTTTCCAGGACAGAGGAACGCTTTGTCCTGCCCCCAGATGCTGACAACCTCACTTCAAAACAGGAAGCGGCAGATGAGCGGAGCCAAGAGGCAGCCAGGGCCCTCAGCGTGACTTCTCGCCGCAGACCAGCCCATCGGGCGGCTTGTCCAGACCTCACAAAGCCGCCCGGCTTCAGGCGGGCGGTTCGAGGAGAAGCACGCAGCGCACGCGCTACCCGGTTGCTGCGGCAGCCACGGCCGCCCAAAGCCGGTGCACAGGCAGCTTCTGGTCCTCGTGCAAGATGTGGAGCTCAAGGACCCGACTTCTGTTCCTACTCCTGCCTACCTACCCAGCTCTTGCCCGAGTCTCCGCGCCGCTGCGTCACCCCGTCATTCGCAGAGGCAGAACACTCCCGCCTGCCTCTCGAAGAGCTGGGAAAGGAAAATCATTAATACTCTTAAATGCTTTGAAACTATTACACGGGCATTTACAGAAATGCCAGCGTTACTTAATCCAGTGGCCTCTCCTCAAGCGTTGCTCTGATGCTGCATGGGAAATGATAACACATCCAGCCAATTGTGTAATGCTCTGCACGGGGAGAGAAATTGTTTTCTGATCTCTCCAGCAATCACATTCCGCCCCGAAGCACACTATCCAGTTGTGCTGACCTCAGCATGCTTAACTGTACATAATATCAACTGCAAAAGTACTCAGCCCTTTTGAAAATATGCCCATCTCCAAAAAGAAACCACCATTAGGCAACGCTGCAGAATAAAAACACAGTGTGATATTCCAGCCTGCACTTGGTAGAGCGTAACCCTATTGAGCAGCAATGTGCAAACTTCCAGTTCGCAGTTAGCAGCCTCTCATACACCACAGCGCTCCACGTGACAACCAAGAAGCGCTTTTACCTACAGGAAAAGATGTTCCAGAGGAGGAGCCTTTGACAGACTTCCCACACATGCCTGTTCTGGAGGGGTGGGTGAAGACCAGCGTCAGTCGCTGCGAGGTGAAAAGGCGAGGGATTCACCGTGACTCTTTCCAAATGGTGCCACACACACAGCGTGACCCCCCAACGCAGGCAGGGATTGGGGCACGTGCTCTCGTGAAGTGCCACACACCAAAGTCAATGGGAGGATATCCCACCCATCCAAGAGGACTTGCTTCAAACCCACCGCGCCACGTTTGACAGCAGCAGAGTCATATTTTCAAACAAAACTCTCTCTTTTGGCCAGAGCAGGACTTTCCCACCCCTTAGTGCTCATTTAGGGCACGCTGTCCCTCCCGAGGACTCAGCACGTCTTCCTAAACAACGGAGAGGCAAAACCAGCTGCCTACAATAACATTTTCTTAGAAGGCCCAATACGTCTTCATCAGCTAACACCGTATCTCCTTCCAGTGGAGGTCACTGCTGCTAAGTGGCCCCCAACATCCCTCCAGAGAGGCCACTGAACAGACATCCCCATCTGGCTCGCAGGGTCCGGAGACACAACTCCGCGACGACCACGGGTCATCTGCTGCAGCTCCAGCATAAATCTGGAGTGACTAATCAGCTTTTGAGAGCAAACAAGAACAGAAGACAGGAGTTTAAGAAAAAGCTAAACACACTCTCTGCTCTTGGCAGGATCACCTCACAGGCAGCGTTCCCTCCTTCGCTAACTGACCAGCTAAACGCAGCGAGTTTTGATGCTCTTCCGCAGCTTCGGCAGATCGCTTCCCGTTACGGAGAAAGCGGTTTGCAGAAAGGTCGGCAGCCCTGTTTCCATCTTGTCCTGAACTACATCCCACTGCTGCATTCCCACTCCAGGGCTACATTCCCAAACGGGACTCAGCTGCACAAGGACGCGCCTCCTGATCGTCCCTGTCTAGCAACACAGCTCCAGCCCTCAAGCCCCCTGGCAGCTTTAATCCTGCTGCACTGCCAGTACTCTAGAATGACAGCTGCATTTTTTCCCTCTCCAGATCAGATCAAAGTCTGTATCTTTAAAATTCCAAACACAAACAAGCTGTCTGGAATGAAACATTATTTAGGCTCTTCCCAAATATCAATTAACCTCTTTTCACCCAGGGAAAATCTTCAATGCTCACTAGAGCCTCTGAGGTGAAGTTGGTACAACAGGCAGAGAAAGGAGGTGGAAAACTGGGCTCCCTTTTCCCTTTGTTGGCATCCTCAAGGCCAAGCCTCTATCTCCCCACCTCTGGTCATTTACATGCATTTGTTTCCTGTTTTCTTTTTTAAATATTTACTCCTCGAATAAAAGCAAGGCAGTAAACCAGCTCGAGCGTCAACTAATCACTGCAGTCAGCTTGGCTATCCCAGCAACGGCCGAAGCAAGAGCCACGTGGATAAAATCCTCGCCCGAGGGAGCAGTGGCCCTGGCATGATCAGCAGCCACCCCAGAGCTGCACCCCCTCTGCTCCGATGGCTTTACAGAAAGGACCCCAGGCCAGGAGGGACTGAGCTGAAAAAAATCAGCGACGATCAATCAAGGAGCATCCTCCTCTCCCCTCTCATCATCTGGTATGGACACAAGGAAGAAACTGCAGATGATTTAACTCTGCAGTTGCTCTACCAGAAAGCTCCCGAGCTTTCCCACACACCTGCCACTGCTACAAGACAGAGCAGTATTTCACCGAGCCACTCGGAGAAGCAAGATGCAGAGTGACTGTAGTCCCCTGCCATGTGTGCAACTGTTGCTCCCAACAGCCTAGGTGGAAAAGGAAAGGATAAATGTATGCACTTCCTTTGTTTCCCCTCTTCGAAGCTGTTCTTCAGCTCCCAAGGAAAGAGGAGCGACAGACACTAATGAAAATTCTTTCCTGAAGCTGCTGGACACAGAGAGGCTGCAGTTTTCCCAGACTCTCCAGCTCCCAGACTAAGAACCTGCAGCACCAAATGTCTTCACGGAGAAGCTCCTGAATGGCAGCTCGGCTTCAGCAGCCAGGAAGGACCATCAGGGAAGGCTCAGAAAGGGGTCTGTCATTCAGGGGGGCACGGTGTTTTGAGGCAGCTCAACAGTGCAGGATGAGCAAGCAACAGAATCTTGCAGCCCCAGTTTTCTCCCAGTTTCCAGGTCCCTTCCCCACAGCCCCTCCCAGGCCTGGGGGCCCCAAACAGGGGAACACACACCAGTACAGAGAGATGGACACACCACTCCACAGCCACAACCCAACACACACAAGAGGTTCTGCTGTCACTCCCTTCTGACGAGGCTGCACCCACAGAGCTAAACCTGGGGACCCACCTGCGAGAAGAGGTCAGGATGGGAGCGCTGATTTCCACACAGGAATTGTAACACCACTCCTTTTTACGTATCTATTTTTTTAAAACAAAGGGGAAGTTTTAAAATAAAGAGGATGATTTAGCACAAAAGGGGTGATCTAAAGCCTCTCGCTCCCCACCATGGGCAGGATCCTAACAGCCGCCACCTCCTTGCCAAGTAAGGACAGTGCTGGGACCCTCCCCAGCCTGGATGCTCTGCTGTTGATGGTGCCATTTTTCACACGAACTCTAAAACCAAGCTGCGGACCACTCACGGTCATTAACCCACCCCACAGCACCGTGGCAGCAAGAACCACGCCAGCCCAGTCACACGACTCGGTCCCAGCCCCGGGAGTCATCCCACCGCTACGGAAACTCCCTCGGTCATTTTATTTCAATGCTCCACTTCCTCTCCTGAAGCTGTGTGTTGCCACACGCTGCTCAGCAGCTGCCTCCTCCAAAACCCACCGCAGCTGTCTTCTGGAGGTGAGACAAGGGACACCAAAAGAAATCATCTCAGGCCAGTTTTTCAGAGAAAAGTTTATGAACGAGGCTTTTGGAGACGCAAACAGCTTGAAGTGCATCCAACAACCGCAGGCACGCAGCCGGAGCGCTGGGTGAGGACTGGAAGCCCTAAGGAGGTCACTGGTTCAGGTACAAACCACTGTTGCTGCAGTCGCTGCGTGGGCTCACGCTGTTCACTCCTGTCTCCATCCTCCCTCGCTGCTGCAACACACACACAGTGAAACGCAGGAGGGGCACAACACAATACTTGTGGAGTAGGAAGCAGTCATCTCTTTTTTTACAGAAGGATTCCCTGGCAGCTCAGCAAAAGCCTCCTGGGTTTAAATCAACATTCGGGATTACAAAGCCACCCAGGCTGTAAGAACAGGGAGGCGAATCCGTGCCAGCTTTGCTGGAGAGAGACTGCCCGGCGCTACCTGTGCGAGCTGCTCCGAGCGGCCGTCCGGAGCGAGAGGCAATCCCTCCGAAGCCGGTACGTGCCTTTCAGGAGGCGACGGCTGGTGCTGCCGGGGGTGGGAGCCTGACAAACGGCTACTGAAGCAAAGCCAAATTCAGGCAGAAGAAAGTTTCAAAGCTCAAGAGAGAGGGAGGGGTGTGTGTCCCCAGCCCTCAGCAGGCCAGTAAATCCTGCTCCTGACAGGTGCTGAAACCGTGCACCCAGAACTTAAAATATTACACCCTGCAGAGGCTTGTAAGTATCTGCTAAGCACCTGGAGCACCTTCAGTGCTGCACTCTCACAGCCCTTAAAACTCCTCACCTGGAACCAGGACTAGCTACAGGCCATGAATAAGTGTTGTAAGAGGTTTTACTGTTACTGGGACGAAGGGCAGATGGCTAAATAACGCCCGCTGTGCCCACGGACCCGCCAGCTACCCAGTGACAGCCAGGCTGCCGAGGGCCAAAGTACCCTTCTCCTCTACTGCAGCCAGCTCCCAGCAGAGCACTGCCGGACCCCAGCTCCTGGGCACCACCAGACCCCTTCCTGAGGCCAAGCCACAGCTGCTGGGCTGGCCACATTGTCCAGTGCTTCTCACCACAGATGCAGAGGTAACAGAGAGGCTGGAGATCTGGGCCACCCCCTCTGGAGACGAGACTCCAGCCATGCCCCACTGCTGAGGGTGTGGGGGCCACTCAGCGCAGTGCGCTTCAGCCGCACCTATGCTCGCTCCTGGTCCCCGCGCCAGGCTCCCAGCCCAGGGACACAAAGGCCTCCAAAGCAGGGCAAAGCCCAAAGGAGGTCTCTTCCCCACTGTGCACTTCCACACTTGGCTGGATTTCGTTTTCTTAACACACTAGAAGAAATCCACCGTACTGACAGGAATATGAACTGAGTGCTGACCCCCAGGCCACAGCCTCCCCATGGAAGCACAGGGCTGTTGGCTGCAGGAACAGCCGCTGGCTCCCATTGCACAGGGCTGCTCCCGTGTGAACCCAAGGGTTTCAGCAGCATGGCTGCTAAAGGCAACTTCTGCCCCATCCTGGGGGTCAGGCCACACTAATGAGCTTTAACTGAGAGCTTCAGCTTCCCCTCCCTCCCTGCACAGCCGGAGAAGCCCAACCGCCCATGTCCTGTGTAAGCGCACGGCGAGGCACAGGGGACAGAGCCCAGCCTGGCAGCAGAAGGCAGGCACCTGGACTCAGCATAAGCGAGTCCTGCAAAAGGCTCACAGCTCATCCCTTGGCTGCTCTCTTTGCCTGTAGAAGGAAAGCAACACTCTCCTGCTGACCCCACCAGAGACAGCTCCACTCTGCTAAAACAGCTTCCACGGGGGGAAAAGAGCTGTGTCTTACAAGGGAAAAAAACAACTTCATTATGTCACCTGTCTTTAAGAATCACCCCACACCCATATGGGATTGTTCATCCTGGAGAAGAGAAGGCTCCAGGAAGACCTTCTGGTGGCCTTTCGGAAAGATGGGGAGGGACTTTTGAGCAGGGCCTGTTGGGACAGCACAAGGGGGGATGGTTTGAAGACAAAGAGGCAGATTCAGACTGGAGAGCAGGAGAAATTGTTGGTGGTGAGAGCCTGGCCCAGGCTGCCCAGAGAGGTGGTCGCTATCCCATCCCTGGCACCATTGCAGGGGAGGTTGGCTGGGGCTCTGAGCACCCTGCTCTGGTTGCAGATGGCCCTGCAGGAGAGTTGCACTAGATGAGCTTTGGAGGTCCCTTCCCACCCAAACCAGTCTATGACTCTGCTAGAAGGCCAGCACTCAGACCCCCATCCAGCCCCTCATCTAAACAGGGCCATGCATCTAGAGAGTCTTCGGGTTTAGCCATGTCTTGACAAGAAGTAGCAGCCCTGGTGCCTTAGCACATTCTGCTTCTAGTGCCTGCACCAGTGCCACGACGCAGAGCCCAGTGCTGTAGTCGTACTTCTGCCCCAGAGAGCACAGCAAGCTGGCTGTGAGAACTGTGTCCAACCCAAAGCAAGGTGCCCAAGCGCACGTGTACACGCACTTCTGACCAGTTACCACGAGCTGGCGGCTCGTTTCCCCCCCCCAACTGCAGAGGAGGCCAAATCCAAGGCATTTTAGGAAGGTCCATCCTACCACAATTAATTGTACAGAGCCGCTGATGGTCAGTCGCACGCAGGAGCCTCCTGACTCAGTTGAGCCATCCCAGCCTCCACCCAAGCGCTCAGGACTCCAGCTTTGCAGGAAACATCTCTGGGAGATTCAATTTGTTTCCATTAGAGACTGCCAATTAATCTTTTTTATGAACTATGCACCTACTTCTCTGCCTCTCTCTTCAGGTGGCCCTCCCAGTCCCTGCACGCAGAGGTCTCCTGTAAACCCATCTGCCAGGGCCACGCTACCCAACCCCTCCGAGGAAACACAGCGGAGGGGTGGAAGGTAACAAATAAATCCAGATGGGAACAAGGAGCAATGCTGAGCGGTGATTCTGAAGCCCCCCAGTAGAAGCCAGCTCAGATTCACCAGGATCTGCTGGTGACAGCTCCACCAGAGCCGACAGAGGCAGGCCAAGGCACGCGAGCTGGCCCGCGGCTCGCACCTCCCCACGCTGCTGTTAGGCAAGACAATTAAGCCAGTGGTGATTTTATATCTGTTTCTGTGATTAATATTTCAATGTTTCCTGCCAACCTGCCCGAAGGGGTGGAACTTTCTTCTCTTTTTGCACAGAACCATTTTATTCAACGGGCTGTCACGGGTCAGCCTCGACACCTCCTCCAGTGGCTCCCACTGGAGTGAGACATAATGCCAGAAAATAACCTGGTATGGGAATTTTCCCAAAATTTTCTGCGAATTGGTAGGAAATGAGAACAGACATAAATGAAGGGATGCTGCTTCTGCAATAGAAGAGGTAAAATGAAGCTAATGAGAAATTATAAATTAACCTAAGCTGCAGTTCTAAGAAAACAGGAAAACAGCCACTGGTTTTCTTTGTCACAGGTTTGCAAGCCGCCTTTGTATTTTTATATGCTATAAATCCATCAAAACTCTATTTCTATTATCCATTTACGCAGCAGCTAAGAGTCCTAGAAGAGCAAGAAATCATCCCTTTGCCAGTGCGCAGCCAGACGCGCCAGTTAAAGGCCCCGTCTTTAGGCTCTTCACCTGCAGGCCACATGACCGAGGAGGATGCTGTGAACTCACAGCAGCCTTCCTGCCAACAGCCACCAAACAGATCGCACCATGACCCGGATGCTGCCGGGGTTAAAGAAAAGCTTCAGGAAGCACTACGAAATTAAACAGCCCATCAATGCAATGCCCAGCTTCCTAGGAGAGTTGCAGTGCTGTACCATAGACGGTTGCCTCTACCTAATTAAAATGGGTGAGTTTTGATGCATTAAAGCAACAAATCACGCACTTGGCAGTAACGAAGAAGAGACATTTATGCCTCTTTCTGGCCAGATAGACCAATTAAAACTGTACATCTGAAAACACTCGCTTTAAATTGTGCATCTAAGGGTCAACCGTATTCTGGATTTCGCAAGTTGCTTTAATGTGGCCGTTGTAAACACGCACCCAGATCTTTAATGGAATTTATTTTTCATGCAACCATTCCTGCCTGCAAAGCTGAGACAGACAAATAAGAAAACCTGCCTCCTAGAAAGTATCCTTCGCGGTTTCTTTCTGGTACCACCAAGCAAGCCAATGCTGGGGCCAGCTCCCTCCCTCCTGACAGATGAGGAGGAACACAGACCAGCAGCAGGAGGACAGGACAGACCCTGGGCACGGTAACCAGCAGGAGAGGCCACGCCACGGCCAGGTGCCTGTCAGCAGCGCTCCAGAGAGGGCACAGCGAGAGGTGCCCACGCACGGGCAGACGGCAAACGCTGCAGAGAGCTGCAAGGCCAGCCAGCCTGCTGCAGCCACAGCCAGCGACCGCGAGATGCTTCTGCTCCTGAAAAGGGAGCGGTACCGACACAAAGCCTCAGGCACCCCACATCACCACCAACACCATGCAACCGAGCCCAGCTATCGGCCCACAGCCCTCCCCACAGCACCCAGCGGGCGGGCGTGCAGCAGATGGACTCGCGCAGAGCTGGGCGCGCACCCTCTATCTTTGCAAAGCATTTCCAGGACGACTCCTTCCCACCGTGAGAAAAGCAGATGCAATTCTCCAGGGAGGGAGAGAAGATACAGAGCCATTACAGCTGATAAATCACCCCTGTGCAGGAAGATTATTCACCAGTTAAACTCCACTCACGCCCATCACGCTCCCCACACAAGGCACGGACTCATCAATCCTCCGACGAGGCCGTGGCACCCGGAGCGCAGGGGCTTGGGGCAGGGCTCTGCTCCAGCACTGCTGTTACTGACAGGCTGTCCCCAAACGTTTGCTCAACTTCACAACAGCTGAAGCCAGGGGCTTGTGGCAAAACCTGCCCAAAAATCAGTCTAAGTAACATTTACCACCACCCCCCCCACGCCCTCCTCCATGTTATTCCCAGTTGTCTGTCAGGGTCCTCTAGTGATAGCTGGGTAACTGAGGCTTTTCCTGCACTCCAGGCACTGCTAAATGGTTATTGCCTTGTGGGAGCCCCAGGCGCTGGCTGACCTCACCCCTCCCAGGCTGCCTGGCCAGCGGCTGTTTCCAATCCTCCCTGACATCTATCCTTTAAACCACCTCTGCTGGGAATGGCTCTTCACTCCCACCCATGCCAGTGTATTCTCTGAAGTTCACAGGCAGGGCTTTCCACCTTCCACCTGGTTCTCAACCACACAACGGGGTCCACCACTGTGCTACGACCAGATTTCAGCCCCATCCTCCCTAATGTGACACCACTTACTCAGACTGCCATCAATTCGTGCATCAGCTCTTCTGTGCCAGCATTTGTTTGCTAGTCTCCCCTGACACTGCTCCACCTTCTCTCTCTCGCTATTCCTTTTCCATTTTAGTCTTCCTCTGGAGATTTGGGTATCTGTCCTCATCAGGGTAGCATGGGTTTAGCTATGAACAGAATGTAACACCTAGATTCCTGAAGGAAACAAACTGGGATACTCAAGTGGCCTACATGAAAGCCCCAGGTCGAGCCAGGAGAGCTCAAGCCCCAGGGAAGGGGAGCAGAAGCAGCAGTGGGTGTTCACGGTCACTGTCACAGCCTCGGGAGGAGGTTTAGGTGATGACAAGCTCTCCATCGTGTTGGGTTCTGCTGACATCGACAACACACAGATCTGTTGTGTCTGCACGCATGGTACACAACTAATCAAAGAAAGAGCCCCATTCCCTCCGCAGAGCATCCTCACCACCAGTCCTCCTCAGTCCCTACTGACATCATGACCAACCACAGACTGCTCACTAAACCTTCCCCCCTGGTTAGGTTCCCTTCCAGTGTCCCTGTTTAACAGGGCAGCACAGGCTGGGACAGACCTCCACACCCATTCCTCTCGAGTGGGACATCCATCCTCCCCCGACCGCTTAGCCACGTGGGAAGGTCAGAGCCACTCTGGTCCCCATGAGGAGGTGACAGCTGTCAGGACGGAGCCATGAGCACCACAGCCCCTTCACCTCACCAAGGTGACCCTGAGACCATGCTGGTCCTGTGACAGACCTGACACATCCCAGGGATGGAGCTGCCACCGCTGCGAAGGCAGCGGGCAGACAGCACACGTGGGTGTTGGGGCCCGACTCTTCCCCCCTCGCCCCAGCTTCAGGCACGGTTAAAGCCTGACCACATCCAAATTAACCTTTACTCAGATGAAAACACAGACAGAGTACCCTAAATTGGAAAATAGATATTTCTGGAGGTATAATTAGGCACAGAATAGTATCAAGGTAATTACTACCAGCCCATCAGCAAACTCTGTCTGCATTACAGCTGCCCAGAAAAGCAGCCCAAAACGTGATCTCTGCGGTGCAATAAAACACCCTGATACATAACCCAGCATTAGCTGTCTAACATATGGAAACCATGAGGCTACAGAAGTCGGGCCAAGAATGATCATGGCAAATGAATATTCCAGTTACAAACAAGAAGAAAAAATATTGGAGATGTCTGCAGCGAAGCCTTTGGAACAGATGAGACCCAGTCCTGCCTCCAGCTACTCCTCTGCAGCCCCAAGCATCTGAAAAGCAGGAACCACCCGACCCAGGACACCTTCAAGAACACCATGGAAACATGGGGCAGGCTCCATCAGCAAAGGCAAATCCCCTCCCGTAACACAGAACAATACCACAGGCTAAAAGAATATTTCATCTGCTTAACTGCAGGGTGCAATAACATCAATTTGCCCAAATTATACACAAGCAGAAAGGTAATTGGCACCGAGCAGAGCATGTTGTGACTGTTACGTCACTCTTCAAAGCCAACTACAAAAGATTGAAAAGCAAGAAAGTAAACAATGGCACGAAATCAACAGTCAGCCCCTTCCCCAAAGCCCTCCATCTGGCACCACGCTGCAGCCTGCGAGGAGCTGCTTTCTCCAGGCAGTGCATGTGCAGATAAGACATCACTCAGCCGAGCTCAAGACCCAACATGCCAAGTGACCTCCAGAGAAAACAGGAAAGCTCTTTAGCTTGCACATTCACGAGTTAACTTGCAGAAAAGCTGGCTTATAGTTTTCATTAACTCTGTCTTAACCAGAGACTTGAACACAGTGAAATGGTGAACACACACCTACATAAAGCACCCAGCCGAGGGAGATCGGAGCCAGTTTTATATAATAGCAGGGGGGACTCGGAGGGGGCAGCAGCGGACAGGCGTTAAATAAGCAGTTAAGGGTCCTCAGGCTGAAAGCGAGAAAAGGAATTATCATCAAATAAAAGAATTAAGAGGCTGCTGCAGTAATGAGTAGATTTACAAACTGAAGTTATCAAAAATTACCCATTAATACAGTTTGCTACTGATACTAAGAATCCTGTTTCTGTCATAGAGGGAGGGTAATTTTTTTCCGCCTGACCACACACACTCCCAGCCCTTCACCAGGCTGGGATGTTTCACAGGGTACCAACTTTTCCATAACTGCAATAATTAATGCGGAGCCTGCTACGTGATGCTTAATGCTCTCAACAGACGTAACCTTTAACTACATTCTGCTCTAATATCCAGACGCAGAACGGGCTGCTTCAAAGGTCTCGCCCTGCAACCCCGGGACTTGCATAATAATGATGATGTCCCTTGGAATCGCTGGGCGCGACGCACGGCAAAGTTCCTTACATAAGACCTGCAAGATCAATGTGCGTCCTCGCCGGGGAGGCCTCGATCAGCGCCCTTCACAGGGACGCTGAAATAACACCCGTTCTCCCTGCGGAACCCCCGGGCCCGGGCTCGGGCTCCGGCAGGCGGGCGGGCAGGGAGCCCTCCCGCAGCCACGGCCGCCCGACGTTGGGCCGCGGGCGGCCAGGTGGGCCCGGCCAGAGCCCCCCCTCCACAGCGAGCGCTCTGCCAGGGCTCTGCGGCTCCCGGCTTTCGTAATTAGCAATTACGGCCGCTCCGCGCGCCACGCTTCCCACAGCGACGGCACCGCCGCGCACCCCGGGACCAGATCCATTTTAAATTAACAGGAGCTAGAGGTGATTCTTCTAATTAAATGCTGTCCAGTGCATGTGCCTACATCTAGGCT